>JASCZW010004582.1:0-40861 GCA_034211315.2 Aedes japonicus | reverse complement strand
GAAGACGAATGCGGGTTGCTTTGCTCGGATGGGTATGAAGATTAATCATATGGAAAGTGCTACGAAGGAGAAATGGATGAGAAGCGTTTGCGACTGTTGAATCACACACCAAAAACCACGGTCATGACCAGTGTTGCCAATTTTTTTTTTATAAAATGGAAGAATGCATAAAAAACTGAAAAAAAACTGGATCCTTTAAGACTCCCAAAAGGTCGGATAATAAATGCAGTTTTGACAGTTCAGGGAGCTTATTTACGTGGACTTAGAACTAGACTTTGTGCTTTAAATTTATTAAGATTTAAGTAACAGGAAAACAGGCACCAGTGCTTATTTTTAAAA
Organism: Aedes japonicus; assembly: GCA_034211315.2. Lineage (NCBI taxonomy): Eukaryota > Metazoa > Arthropoda > Insecta > Diptera > Culicidae > Aedes > Aedes japonicus. The sequence goes on along the minus strand of JASCZW010004582.1, from coordinate 40,522 downwards.
TGATTGCTCGGATCTAATCGTACAGAATCCAAAAAAAAAAACAATGAAAAATTTCGTTTGAGCAGTTCAAATTCTAACACCTTGTAAACAAGCTCCCTGAACTGTCAAAAAAGTTAGGTTACCACATTCCGTGCAATGATCCATAGAACAAAAATAAAGTGAATGTAACCGGCCATGCAACATAATGTTATTTAGCCTTTTACCATCGGATATACTGACATATGGTTAAAACTGTTTAGGATAGTGTTAACTTATAGTTATCCACTATAAGATTTATTGTCACAACAATATGGGAAATAGTTCTCAATAATATGGAGAATTGTCAATGAATGTTTTTCAATTAGGCGAGGAACCACGAAGGATATTTTATTTTGCACACGCTTGACCTATATGACGATTCATTCTCTGAATCTGTTGTAGTATTAAACATGTACCCCATTCAACCAATGGCCATTTTTGTGACTGAAAATAAGTGGTAGCCAGGTGAAATGACACAAGCTGCAAAAATGGTAATGTTTGAACTAATTATTTCCAACAGATTAAAAAAAACTGTTTCAAGTATTCTTAGCGTTATTTTAAGGTCAGACTTTATCATATATGTGTTGAAAAATTAAAACTTAAACCAAAAACTAAACCTGAATTTTAAAAACTACTTGGTCACTATTTAATCGCCTGACAATTGTACTTGGCTTTTATAAGTGATTTATTTCAAGTTTCGCTGGCTTTCCTGATACAAAGTAACAAAATGGTTCGTTGCCAAAATTCCCTTTATCATGTTTTTCCCCAAATTGTTTCGAATTTTAATTTTGTTTATATTGTAAATGGAAGAAACTCTTTCCACCGTCGCAGATGAATCATGCAGAATTAATAATTAATCATTTTGGTACCAAATTTCGTAGATACGGAAGTGCAAATGAATTATCACATCTTCTTCTTCTTTTAGCATTTCAAGCTTATTGCTTTCACAATTAGCTCATTGCTTGCTCTCAACTTCTAGATGTTCTAGATGCACTTCCACAGTTATTAATTGAGAGCTTTCGATGCCAGGTACCATTTTTGCATTAGTATGATTATGTGGCAAGTACAATCATACGCTATGCCCAGGGAGTCGAGGAGTTTTCCTTAACGAAAAATTCCTAGACCAGACCGGGAATCGAACCCAGCCACCTCCAGCATGGTGTCGCTTTGTAGCTGTGCCTTTACTGGCTGAGCTAACATCTTCTTAAAGTTAAAACCTCTATTAGAAAGCAGCGTGGCATCATTTTCATGCTTCATATAATTAAAGTCGCTGTTTCTATGTTCCGGGATTCAATATCAGTATTTTTATATTAATCAGCATGAACAACGTTTGGAATGTTCCAAATCAAAGCCAAAATCGAAAAATGCTTTCCCTGCATCATGTTCATAGGATCAATTATACTCATGTAGGTCATAAATGGATCGTGTAAATCCCCTTTCTTTGTCTAACACACGAAGGTGAAAACATTCTTTGTTTTCTCAGAAATCAGAAAACACTTATTTAATTAAAAACGACGAACTAGTGCAATGACGTTTATATAAGGTCCGGTACAATGAGCTTGCATGTATTAGTGAAATGATGAAACTTGTAGTGAGATTAGTGTCGTATGGTAATGTTTATGTATCGCATAGAAAAGCATCGAAGGTCCTCGAAGTGGTGACGTCATTGATATTCTGTTTCCCTAGAGAAAGTGATCAACAATTGGTTTTTTTTTTGGTTCGATGTGCAGTGAAAAAGTGTTCCATAACAAGTTTTCCGTGAAATTGCACGCACTTCCATAGGATGAAGTTCATAGATGAAAGTGGTTGTTTTTATGGTTCTCCTAATCTTAACCTCCTATTCGTTGATGGGCTACAAATAATAAGCTATGATGTAATCAATTTTCATTACATATTGTTTGAGTTTTTCCTAAACCTTGAATTAACAAGAATCAAGTGTTTATATCTGATCCATAAAAAATGGAATAATACATAAAATAATGAATTGTACTATCGTTGCAAAAAAACTATTTCTAATTTATAGATTCACATGGCCTGTACATACTCAAGAATTCGGATGCAAACTTAACTCCCATCCCGATCTGTGCAACAATTGTCAATTTGTTACAATTGTTAGAACTACAAAGAACAAGGTGGAGATGAGAATGGAAGTACTTTTGTTCTATATAAAAATAACGTATTTTTGCCTAATACGTTCAATATTTTGTTTTAAATAGTGTTATTTAAAAAAAAACAGCTAAGGTATTTATGCATTTCAAAACATTGAGTATCTTTCTGGGAAGGAAAGGGTTGAGCTATGAGAAGCTTATGAGTCAGTTTTACTCAACAATAAATTCAACAAACGTATTAAATTAATCATTTCCAATTATTTCATACACGTTCTAGAAATGTTATGGTACTGTGACCACTCGTTTGCTCAACAATGTTTACAATGTTTTTTCTTCTAATACAAGCAAGCTCCCTGTTGGGTCGGACCTTATTTAAACGTCATTGGCACAAACTTAAAAAAAAAACCCATGCGACAGATAGAGAAAGTCAACCTTTTAAATAGAATGGAGGAATACAGGTAACGCAAAAGTGAGGTTAAACGATGGCGCTCGTTAAACATGGTTTTTCGAGCTGTCTAAGCAAAATAATTGGTGATAAAAAGATAAGAAAATTGACGAAAATGACGATAGTGATCAATTCCATACAGTTCTAAAAATAGCCAGAAAGATATTATCAATTTCAGTTTTAGATACTAGGATGTTTAACCTCACTTTAGTTTTACTTGGATTCTTCAATAGAAATTTTTCCACATTCCAAAAAAAAGTTCATCAATTTATGGGTAAAAATCAATTTGAGGGTTGTTTAAAAAAAACTGCAAAAAAACTACTGGAAGAATCCAGTTTAAACTGGAACATTGGCAACCCTGGTCATGACCAAGGTTCGGCTATACTCCATTCTCAGAATTCTAAGATAATCCGATACGAAAAGCCTGGCCTTAGTTTTAAGTCATCAATTTTACCTATCTATCAGGGATTAAGATAATATTTTTAATCTATGTGTGATTCAATGGTGTCATATTTGCTGTCTCCTGCCTAAACAAAACAATGATTCATCTGCCTCGAAGGGAATAACTTATGTCATAGGCTTAAAAATTGCTTTCACTCTTCCATCCCTGCAAGGCATAAATCCTTCGTCTACGAGTTGCGCAGGGTGCACGAGCAAGGGTGTAATAAAACTAAAATCATCCACTAACGACGCAAAATGCCTTTGGGTGTCATCCCATACTGTACCTCGTGACCAATGGCGCACGAATACTCTCGGAACCGTACTTCATTAAACATTTGAGATTGAGAGAGGTGATCTTCATCGGATGGGAGATCGGCGCCAACGGGTCGGCCTCGTGTTTTGTGAGTGAGAAGGACAGCTCGGATGAGTAAACTTTCACTCACAAGGCGTCTCACACCGGAGCTGACAGGTAGGCCAGCCAACCTTAAAGGGCACCGTAAATTATTCCTCCGTCTGGCAATGATAACAGCAGACATCCCCTTTCCGTTGATAACAGTTCGTTTCCCTTCAGGTAGAAGAAAAGAATCATAACCTTACAATTTAGTCATCTTGAAAGTAGCCAAATGTTTACCTTCTGCAAACCGAGGAATATCGCCGAGAGTAAAAAAGAGCAGAAACAGACAAGAAAGCTACCTACAAACACCCTCGCACAGTGGTTGACGTCTTTTCATTTTATTTTGGTCATACTTTCCGCGGTCTTTTGATCGAGCGAAATATTTATAAAACCTTTTCTTGGTGTGAAAAACCCACCACAGCAAGCGCTGCCAATTATTGTTGCGCCGAGAGCAAAGTAGGCGGAAAATATTGAAATTGGCACTTGTTGCATCCTAAGGTCGTCCTTAGCAATTTTGCCGTTCCATTCGGTTTTATATGATTAATCGATTGTTGTGAAGGCTCATTGGTTTTGTCTCGAAAAGATGAGAATATGACTAAAGATAAGCATATTGACTCAATTCTTCCAATGTTATTCCGGACAATGTGTTTACTTTAGGCCAAAGTAGACGCCAAGCAGTTGATATAGCATCAAGCGAAATCCGGTTGGTGGTTTACAAATATAAAAAATCAAAATACACACATACATATGATCACCTTGACTCAAACCGACGGCAACCAGAAATGTTCAGATGCCAACGAAAAACGCTTGTTCGTCTTATATAAAATAGAGGAACATAACCTAATTATAAGTGTGGAGATTTAGAGCAGCAAATGTAAACCTTGCGAAGGGCGGAACGATCCAACCGAATCAAACATCGGAAATCGGACTTGCCCCTCTCTCTCTCTACAGTAATGGCGCCAAACTGCCATCACGACACCAACACGTGAACACACCAACTCGTAATAACGACAACAACGAAGGGCGTAGCAGGTTTAGACCCATCATGGGCGCCTCCAACTCAAAAATTGCATCCCATGATAAGGAGCAGCCATCGCCACAAACAGTGTATGCCGCAGCACTCTCTATCGGCAAGTGCATTCATAAATAGATTGTAAATAGGAATCAGGAACGGTACGCCACTTGGATCACGATCTAGCACCACAGTACCTCGCAGTGTAGTGACGGCCTGACATTCGTTGACCCTGAAAACAAGGGCGGATGTGTCGGCCAGCGTTTCAAACTGCAACAGAAACTGCACCCCGAGGACAAAGTTTTGCGTGCTGTCAAAAATTGATCAAACCCCGATGGTGCGGTCACAAATCACACAGAAAGTTGACAACTTTAACACCAATTGAGAAACTATCTTCCACACGCGATCGATTGTTTTTGTTGGGTTTTTCATATTGAAAACATTCCCTCCTATCGAACATTGAAACGTGATAGTGAGCCGGTGTTCGCGCTCACCATGGGCGCTGATAATCATGTGCCAGTCGAGTGATCATTTAATTTGAAGACAACGAGACACGAAGAATACAAAAAGATCGCCTACTATGAGGGCGCTTGTACCGTAGCATAGGAGTTCCGGTAATCATCAACAAAACAGCAACAGTACTTACAAAAGGATTCATTTCCACATAAAAGTGTCATTATACACAAACAGACAGCGCCATGGTTACCGAGGACACACTTCACGTGCCATTCATGATTTCCTTGTTTGGGTTTGCCGAAGACAAATCAAACCTACCTGCAGCCTACCGCGATGGATTCGAAATTACAAAAGCAAAACAAAACAACGTGTGACTCACTCGTAGTAAATATAGTAATTAGTTTCGATTTTTTTCGGTTTTCCGAAAATTTACAACTTCCAGAACCTCACGATAATCCGGTCCCGCTCATTCTCAGCTAGAACAATCTGGAAATTGTTGCCTCGCTGCCTTGAAACCACTCGCTCGTATAGAAGAAGGTCGTCTCGAAGCTGATCGACAATGTGATTTACTCTAAACTCACACGTCACACGGGCGAGTACAAACATCGGTGAACCTGAAATTTTGACACACTTTAGAAGTTGCGCCGGTTGTCGAGGTGAACCCCGAATCTATCAAAGTGCGATAAGCGGGCAGACTTTGTGTGTGAAGCTCTCATGTCCGTCACGCTACCGATGAGTGAAGGATGTTTCAGTTTACTGACACTGGACAGCAAAAAAAAAAACTGATATCATCATTGCACGATGACCTACATTACAACAGCTGATTACCGAAAGATCTGAACGAGTTCGGAACTCTAGGTAGATGTTTCAAAAGGTTCTATCGGGATTAACTGATTTCGTTTATCCGTGTGGATAATTAGAGCCACCATTTAACGCTTCTTTAGCCAAGATAGAGAAAGGAATCGATCAAAGCAGACACAGGTTCTTTTGAATTGATGCTCAGAACTTCTCATCAGTTGCAACGGTCGCGTGTGGTTGGTTGTTTGTTTACATGCTCGAAGAGTAATAGAATCATGTCTTATTTATCTCCGAAACGGGGAAGCTGCCCGTAGTCTCGTGATGCCATCATCGGGCCCCCCCTTGCCAGCGAGGAAGAAAATATTCGATCGCGTTTGACACACGCGAGGCCACGTGGATGTCACAGAGTTTTAAAATTAGAGCCAATCATCGCCCCGAAATGCCGGCTGGGGCCGCGTGCTCACGAATGTTTTGATTTGTTTTGCGACTGCTTGGTTACCGAAAATAGAAAGCCGGTTATATAATTGGATACTTTGAGCTTTGAATTAGAACCAATTTGGGGTGTAAATTCGGATCGTCGTTGGGACGATGCCAGATGTGTTTTTGACTGTACAGGTATACCTCGATTATATGTACTGGGCACTTGGCTCTCTGAGATTTCTTGAAAATTAAAAACCAATTGGGAATATCAACAAATGCAGCAGACTACATATTGATAGTAAATGTTTGTTAAATTAAGTAACTGTCATTTTAGGTGCTTAGTTCCGCGTACATATAATGAAGGTATACCTGTATGGGTTTTCCTCCCTGATGAAAATATATGATTTCGACAGATGCTATTCGTGGCAATTAGCTTCTACGATGTAGCATACATAACAGGGCTGGTGAACTCGCTTTCAATTTGCGTTATCCAACAACTGTGAATTTTGAATGAATGGTGACGATATTATATAACAAATAAACACATTACTAATTAAAATTCGATCCACGAAAAGATACTGTAAATATCATTTTTACTCTTGAATATTCGAGGTTCGTTAAGTAGGAAACTTGTCGATAAGCGTTTGTTAGGGTTATTCAATATCCGATCGAAGGGTCTCAAGAACGATCAAATTTTTGTTCGCAATCTAACTCTCACTGTCACCAATGGATTAAGGATCAAATTTGTTGACATTTCTTTTTTTTTGCATGCAACAAGTTTCAACCCAGAAGTTACACGGAAAAAAATCGGTTCCCAAATGTCAACCAAGAATCACGAATTTCGGAACAAGTAATTTTATTTTTTTGAGGAATACGCACTCAGAACCAAAGTCATGGAAACACGAACAGAATTCTACAAAAAAAAAACCCCAACCCGACAACAGTAAAAGCAGCAATAGATAAGAAAACGTGAATTTTCTTGTATTTAGATATCATGAAAGTCACGAAAAGGCAAACATGGTTCGAACTCTAAAAAATCAAATCACATATTTATATTCAACTAGCTGAACCCGGTGCGAGCCTTGCTATCCATGCAACTAAATGAATGAAAATTTAATAAAATTGTTTATGGTTTTTAAAATTTTTTAAAAATATTTTCGAATTTGGTAAAATATTTTCGTTTGCATGTGTGTAATTTCTGCAAAAAAAAAACGGTAGCGGTAATTTCTTCCGGTTTTTCTTTCTGTGTAAAAGCATTTAATAGACAAAACATTTATCTTCAAACTACGCCGTATCCTGCCAGTTTGAACGTATTCTTTTCTTGCATAACCTTAAATTAACATCTTGTGCATATAGTAGCACTGAGAGTAACTCAAGCATCCCCCATTCTTGATTGATTGAGAATTGAGAAATACACATTATGTGTTTTAGCTGCATGGATATCATGTTTGGTTCAAATTTTTATTTCATTTGTTTGAGAGCCCTCCCTCTTTAAGAGGGAAGGGGTCTCAAACCACCTAAAAACATTTCTTGCCTTCAAAAACTCGCTCATGCCAAATTTGGTTCGATTTGCTTAAGTTGTTTTCGAGTTATGCGGAAAATTGTTTTTTGTTTGCACGGGAGCCCCCCTTTCTAGAGGTGAAAGGGGTCTTGAACTATATAAGATCCTTCCCCGGACCTATAAGCCCCTGCATACACATTTGCATTGCAGTAGGGTTAGTGCTCATGTTTGGTTGACATGTGTGTTTCATTTGTATGGAAACCCCCCTCTTTTCAGAGAGGGGCGGGGTCTAAAATCACCAATACTTCGCTAATCGCTAATACTAAGTTTTGTTCCATTTGCTTGATTAGATCTCGAGTTATGCAGAAATTTGTTTTTCATGTGCATGGGAGCTCCCCTTTCTAGAGACGGGAGGGATCTCGAACTAACATAAGAACCTTCCCCGGCCCCAAATGCAAAGTTTCACGCTGATCGGTTCAGTAGTCTGCGAGTCTATAAGGTTCAGACAGACAGACAGGCAGAAATTCATTTATATATACACATATTTTTATTTTGACTAGTTATATAAGCATGTACAAAAAAAAAGAAAGTAAAAAGAAACAAAAAATAGCGGTAAAAAGAAAAAAATATGAAAATTAAAACTCATGCATACAATACAACATCACGAAGATTGTATCGAAACTAACCCGCCATCGCTTAATAAGCGCTCACACATACAGACGTTAGTATATCGGTTTGAGCCTACCTACATTCAAAAACTTGATCAGTTGCCGAACTTTCGATTTTTGTTTTGCCGTGAACCGAAAAGAGTGTTAAAATTCAAGTGGTGGACACGTGGCATCGTCAGAACAAGAAAATCAACAAGTTCGGGATGAGCCACCAAGAAGTGGAAGTAAACCAGGTCCAGCTGACCCAAAATTGGATCGGAAGGTAGTCAACCTCATCCTTCGGAACAGTTTGATGTCGATTCGTGATTTAGCTAAAAAGGCTGGTACCTCTGTCGGAACGGTGCAACGAATCAAGAAGCGCAACAACCGGAAGACTTATAAAGGTTGACTAAAAATAAATTGGTACGTCCCTCTCACGCCGCTAGCACGTTTCCAATGATGGGAATCGAAAATCTTTGACAGTGATTTGTTGACAATTCTATAGAGAACAACTAGTGCAAGTTTGATCAAAGTAGTCAATCGCGTTCAGAAATAACGTCAAATGGAACACGAAAGCAGCAAAAATATTGTGCACAAACACCTGGAAAATCCGAAATCCCTGGTTCGGTTCCAAGCTGGCTATGGTTATGAAGATGACGGAAACTACAGTTTGTTGAGCGTTCAAAACCACCAAGAAAACCCTAAGTATGGAAAGGAATCAGTGGACCTACTAAAAAACTGGATCCAGGGATCGACAGCAGCTTAGCATATTGTAGAGCTGCGTTAAAGTCAGCCCCGGTCTTTCGATCCAAGATGTTGCCAGAAGGTACAAACGCTAACTTTCAAACGGTGCGGAACATAGGATACAAGTCGTACAAAGCCAGTATACATCCGAACCGGTGCACAAAGCAAACATTCCGTGGCTAAATGCGTGCAAGGCTCTTGTACGACCGTGTTTTAACGAAACACAAGGACTGTACTCCGATCGATGACGTTAAACATACATTAAACTCGATTTTAAGCAGATTCCCGGTCAAATGGTTTCTACCGTGTTTTAACGAAACACAAGGACTGCACTTTGATCGATGACGAAACATACGTTAAACTCGATTTTAAGCAGCTTCCCGGCTACTGAAAGTTACACAGAACAATTCAGGAATCATTCCATAAATACTCTGGAAGTATCCCAGAACTGCACTGGAAGAAACTCAAAGCTACTCTCAGAACATGCCAGAACTACTGTGAAAGTATCTTAGAATAATTCTGTAAGCATTTCATAACAACTCACAACTTCAAAACTACTCTAGAAACTTTCTGAACGATGCTGGCAGCATCCTAGAAGAATTTTGGAAGCATCCCAGAACTTTTCTAGAAGCATCTCAGAACTACTCTAAAAGCATGTAAAACAATTCTGGAAGTATCGCTGAGCTACTCTGAAGGCATTCCAGAATTACTCTGGAAGCATTCCAGAACAATTCTGGCAGCATCTCAGAACGGTTCAAGAATCATTACAAAACTATTCCGGAAGGATCCCAGAACTGCTCTGGTAGCATCCCAGTACTGCTCTGGAAGCATCCCAGAACTATTCTGGAAGCACTCCGGAATTACTATGGAAGTATTCCAGACCAATTCTGGGAGTATTCCAGAATTCCAGAATTCTAGAAGGATCTCAGAGTAATTTAGGAAGCATCTCAGAATAATCCAGAAATCATTTCATAACAACTCTGGAAGCAACCCAGAACTGCTTTTAAAGCAACCCAGAACAATTTGGGAAGCATTGCAGAACAATTTTAAATGTATTGCAGAGCTACTCTGAAAGCAGCCCAAAACATTTCTGGAAGCAACTCAAAATAAATCAGGAAGTATTGCTGAAATACCTTGGAAGCATTCTTGAGTAACTCTGGAAGCATAACAGAATTACTCTGGAAGCATTCAAGAATTATTCTAAAAGCATCGCAGAACAGTTTTAAAAATATCGCAGAACTGCTCTGGAAACATCCCAGGACAATTCTGGAATCGGTTGAAAACAATTCCGAAATCATTGCACAACTTCTCTTTGGAAATATCCCATAACTACTCTTGACGCATTACAGAACAATTGTACATGGAAGAAACCTTTAGAACAATTCAGGAATCATTCCTCAACTACTCTGAAAGAATTCAAGAACTACTCGGCTCTGGAACCATCCCAGCACCAGTCTGCAAGTATCTCAGAATTCAGGAATCATTCTATAACTAATCCGGAAGAATTCCAGAAATGCTCCGGAAGAATCTTAGAACAATTCTGGAAGCTTCTCAGAACAATTCAGAAATCATTCTACAACAACACTGAAAGCATCCCATCCCAGAATTAAGCATCTGTAAGCATCTCAGAACCATTTTGAATGAAAGTATCTTCATAACAATTCAGAGAGCATTACTCAGCTGCTTTGGAAGCACCCCAGAACAGCTTTGAAAGCATCACAGAACCATTTTGGATATGTCCTAAAACTACACTGGAAGCATCTCTGAATTATTCTGGAAGCTTCTTAGAACGATTCAGGAATCAATTTAACAATAACTCAGAAAGCATCTCAGAACTACTCTGGAAGGAATCCTAGAACAATTCTCGCAGTATCGCAAAACTACGCCAAAGTCATTCCTGAATTACTCTCAAAGCGTCATACAACAATTCTGGCAGCATCTCAGAATAATTGAGGAATCATTCCAGAATGAATGTGGAAGAACGAGGGCAGGCCAATAGACACTTAGTTTACAAAAAAAACAAAAGTTTTGGAAAAGTGGTGCTTTATTTCTCAACATAGTCTTCTTATAGCTCGATACATTTGACCCGTCTCAAAAATACTTTTTCTCGAAGTCTACTAATGTACTGGCGATGACCTGATTTCAACTGCTCAGCTTTTCTCCAGCAGCTATGCTTTTCGTGACTTTTTGTTCACGGATTTTTTCCGTGTATAAGTTCAATAACACAAGCATTTTGTTACTTTTAACACCCAAAATATGTGAATAATATACATACGATTTAAAATTAGCATTAGCATTAACGTTTGCACACCTCGTGGATGGAACTACGATGAGGAATAATTCGTTAAAGACATTGCATGTCACCATGAAATGGAACCTGTTATTTTCTTACGTTAGGTACCTGTTACATTTTTTCACTCAATAATCTCCACAAAGACACTCCGCTTGCTCACCTGCCCACGACCATGCAACCATTGGATTTAGGGAGGTATGGGCATCTACCTTAAGAAGACACGGGGAACCCACACAGCTTTCAGTAGACATAAAGGGAAAAGGGAAATGAATAGTCGGAGAGAATAGTTAAACAGAATGCCCTGTTTGGTGTACATAGCAGAAAATTATTTAAAAATATTCGTTGGTAGCATCTAGTCTAAGAAGGTTAAGTGATGCTCCATTTTTCTTCAAACGGTTGGAACTCAAGAATTAAGTCCTAGTCCCAAACGGCTTATGGTTATAGAGCTATTACTCGTTCTCAGAGAAGAGAAGAATGCCTGAAAATATGGGTTTCTTTTGGCAGTAGAGAAATGGTCCAGAAATATCATCGATTTTGGATATTTGGTATCGAATCCCGAACCAAATTTTTGTTTTCGCGGAATAGACGGAGCAAAAGAAAAACACGTCAATTCAAAAGCGTGGCTTGCTGCTATCATTGGTAATATACGCATAAATGATAATGTGCAAATATATTCATTCAAAAGTATTATAAAATATTATAATAGGATGTCCCAGAAAGTAAAAGCACAATTTATACACGAAACAGGATGACGTAAGATTTTCACTGTTTGCATTTTGAAAAACAAGTTTGTGTGTCGGAATTAGATTTTTACAACAAAGTCATCAAAGTGTGAGTATCATGTATAGTGTGAGTGTTGAAAAGAGAAATTCGGTAAAAAGGCATTCAGTCTACAGTCAATTTTGCTTCCTAAAAACGTCATATTCAACCTTCTGTAACTTTGGTAATTATCAATAGTATTTACAATATTTGACAAGTTCGACAACACTATAATCAATATATTGACCATATGTGACCAAAATTTCATGTTGATAAAGTTTATAATTTTGAAGTTATGATAACATACATGATAATAGTCGTTTAAGGACACACCAATTTCAAAAATCCGTATTTGTTGTGGAAAATTTAGGTAGCATAAAGAATGTGCACACCAAAAAGTTGTGAACGGAAAATTAGTGGTATTAAATGGAAAATATGAGAAAATCAAAAGTAAATCATTTATTTAAGACTTCATAAAAATACAAATATAAAACATATACAATTAAGTCAATTTGACCTGTTATATCCAAATGCCCGCACCTTTCGTTTGACACCTTCCATCAGTTTTTGCACAGTGTCATCCGTCACCAATTTTGCAGCTTTCTGCCAGTTACGCCTGAAGCGTTTCTCATCAATTGCTACGCTATTCGTTTTTCGAAGATTCCTCTTGACCAGAGCTCAATACTTTTCGATCGGACGGAGTTCTGGCGAATTTGGCGGATTGCAATAATTTGGGACAATATTTACACCATTAGCAATGTAACAATCCTTAGCCAGTTTTCCATAGTGGCAAGATGCCAGGTCAGGCCAGAACAGCACCGAACCGTTGTGTTCCCGAATGAACGGCAACAGTCGTTTATTCAGACACTCTTTTACGTAAATTTGTCCATTTAGAGTGCCAGTCGTGATGAAGATGTCGCTTCTGAGACCGCATCCACATATTGCCTGCCATACGAGGTATTTTTTTGGGAACTTCGACAATTTTTTTTGCTTAAAACGATCAGCAACATTTCCTCTTTGCAACGAGGTATAAAACTGTAGTCCCGGTATCTGCTTAAAGTCAGCTTTGCAATATGTTTCGTCGTCCAATATTATGCAGTCGTATTCCTTCAGCATAGTGTCATATAATTTTCTCGATCGAGACTTTGCGCTCTTGTTCTGGCTGTCGTTACGATTTGGAGCAACACCTACTTTGAATGATTTCAAGCCTGCACTTTTCTTCACTTTCTGGACGAACGATGGAGACATTTTCACTTTTTCCGCCACATCACGGACGGAGATATTCGGTTTCTTCTTAAATTCTTTAATCACTTTCTTCCTCTCCGCGTCGAAACGAGAATCATGGTTACCTCCGGAACCGACCTTTCTCTTTAAAGTTAAGCGCTGCTGAAAGTTTTTTAGCACTTTAGTAACCGTCGATTTTGCGATTTTTAATGACTTGGCAATATCGCCGTGCGACATATCTGGATTTTCCACTCTTTTGTGCAAAATTGCTTCGCGCACGCGTTCTTGATTCGACGCCATTTTACTGAATAAAGGTTACTGTAGCCAAACGACGTCTTCATCATAGCACATATACATTAATATTCATGTAGTAGTGATCGGATTTGCAAAGCGTACACGGAGAAGACTGCATTAGGGCATTTCCGACGACTACTTTTTGGTGTGCACATTCTTTAATCAAAATTTCACCACAACCTTGAAAACTATGGATAAATAATGTGGACAACATTGAACTGTTTCCACCTAGTGGTTTAGACCACCACATTTCCCTCATTCCCGGTATTGACCATGCTGAAATATCAGTGCAAAAAAGAAGCAAATTCAGTCAAAAATACCGATAATTGACAAAGTTACAGAAGGTTGAACATGACGTTTTTTGGATAGAAAATTTCGCTCGGCTTTTTTACTACTGACTGTATTTGCGAATGCGGAATGTGATCAGAGCCTTTTGTGACATCAGAGACAATAAAGACTGATACGTACATCCGGAAATGCCTGACTCAGCGTTTGCTGCCAATGGCCAGGAGGCACGATGGTCCAGTATTGTTTTAGTCGAATTTCGCATCTGTGCATTATGCGAAAGACAGCATAGCAAGAATCCTCCGTACTGTCCTAAGGCCCGATCAAACGAGACATTTTGGGCTCTGAACAAGGCATATCTAAGGAAACGTCTAAACAATTGTGAAGGAGTCTGTGCAGTGACTGAAAAGCAGGGTTAGGGCAAAAGTGCGTTCCTTGGCTTATGATTTATAATAACAAAACAAAAATTATTCATAACTTAGAGAGAACATTAGAGAGAAATGATTCATGAAACTAAAATAAAATTTCCTTCAAAACATAAGTTTTTATCTTGATTTTTTATCGTGTTTTTATACTTTCTGGGACATCCTTTATATATCTCGATCGTAAACTCATCATTTTTTAAAAGCAATTACAATAATTAACACATATGATTTGCAAGCAAACAGTCACCAAACGTCAATGTTATCGATATTCCGCCAGACGTTTACGTTTATAGACAGCCAGAAACGACTTTCAAGCAACTCTTAATCAACGCACAAGGTAGCCCTCAGGAAGAGATATCCACTCTATCAAAAAATGCACTGTTATCACTGCAACGGTATCAGTGTTAATATCTACCGACACAAGGGGCAATGAAAATGCCCGGACCACATGCAATTTAGCCTTCCTTCGCCCAACGACGTCGGCGGTGGGCTGATCCCGGTTTAACCGCTTTGAAGCGATAGTCTCCTATCTAACCTCGAATCGAAAGCCGAAGCTTCGTGCAATCTTTGATGGAACGAAAAAGTGCACCGACAAACGAGATACGAGAGAAAATGCATTTCCAATCAAGTATGTAAGCTGTATGTAAACTAGTAGGCGGGATCTTGCGGTGGTTATCCCACTCCGGGCCTACTACTTTCTTGCGACGCAAGTACACACATTCGGAAATTATGTGTAGGTATTCGGTGGAGTGTGTGGCTGCAGCATTAATAAACAAGTCTGCCGGTTTGAAGTGGATTGTTGAGCTGGGAGCATAGCTTGGGAGACCAACCGGCCGGCCTACACATTTCCCGGCCAACGAGAATTTCATGTAGGCATCGAGACTCATGCCTGCAGAAAAATGATTACTTGCATCAGCATAGAGCATGCAACCGTGGACACTTGCAAATTGTTATTGTGAACGCGGTACATGGAGGCGTTGATTTATGCTGCGGTAATTTTCATAAGCCTTGAGCGAAGTTTTGATTTAGTTTATTGGGAAATCGTCGAAAGATGTTAATCGAGGAATCCGTCCGTAAATGCGTTTTGCCAACAATGTTGGCGGCAATGTTCGCACCAGTTAATTTCAATCAAAGGACCCACGCGGATCAGGTTTGCCCTTCTGCCAATCGAAAAAGGTCACCAAGATGTTATTGCCTTAAACGCACAACCGGAGGTTGTTCTGGTCTTCGTGCATATGCAGGGTAATTTGTATTATTGGACAAGTTTTCGAACCCCGTCTGAAGATCGATCCCTGAGAAACTGAAAAACAAGACATTCGCTGAGTGAAATAAATTCGCATTTTAAGAAGATGTGACAAGATGCATTTCGAAATGCATTTGACAACATGGAATAGTCGAATTGAACATTTATCAGGTAGCGAACTTTCAGTGTACGAAGCATGCGCTGAAAAAAGATCGTTGACAGTGACAAAAAATGCGGGTAAATAAATGCGTGAATATTTTCAGCGAGACCAAAACCTGTTTTCGTTGTTATTACAGCAGACGGACTGCGCTGTCTATAATGCATGCATGGTTTGAATCCAGCAGAAAATTTAAAACGAAACCAGTGTCTTAAATTTGAAAGCTTGCGCAAACAACCCGAGCAGGAACGAATATCTCGATAACTGAACTTGGTATTTATGAGCGCTGCATAAGAGGTAAAATACCTACCCAAGCAGGACCGAATAACTTGATAACTGGCTTTGGTATTTAAGAGCTCAGATGAAGAGATTGTTCCACAATGTTATGCAAATACCAAATTGAGGTATTACAATACCAAAATAGTACCTCTGAGGTATTCCCAGCTATCCGAAATAACAAGTTTACCCGAGCAGAACCGAATACCTTGATAACTGGACTTGGTATTAAGGAGCTCAGATTAAGAGGTAAAATACCTGAGGATAATACCATAAAATTGTTCCCACAATGTTGTGCAAATACCAAATTAAGGTAAAACAATACCAGAATAGTATCTCTCAGGTATTCCCAGGTATCCAAAATAACAAGTTTTGTTATTCGCGAGATATTTTGCTTGCAATTCTTAGGTATTTTACCTCTTAATCTGGGCTCTTTAATACCAAAGCCAGTTATCAAGATCAAAATAAGGTATGCATATGTTGTTGTCTCCTGCTCGGGTTATGCAGCGCTCATCGATACCAACTTCTTCAATTTTCAAGATCAACATTAGGTATTCAAATGTTTTTTTTGTCCAACTCGGGGTGGGCTGCAGGAAAGAAATTAAACGATGTATTACGCAATGATTACAGTGATGGACAATACAATAAGACCAAAGCCAGATTTTCATACAAAATGGTCATATTGAGGGGCTTGTCTTTCATTTTTTCCGAGAACCAATTGAGCTGAAATCTCGACTGTGGTCCAGAAGTAGCTTAAATTTGCATCTGCATGAAATCAATAATTTTACATTCAGCATTTTAAAATTTACAGAAGCCTCATACGACAAAACAATAAGACCACCTTGAAATTTCCATACATTATGCTCAAATTTGAGGATATGAATTTTGAGTTTTGATGTACGGGTCATTTTAAAATCAGTACACTACATATCGTAATTCAAACTCATCAACAAGACCTTATCTATTGAAATAAAAAGGTGGTCTTATTATTTTATTGTAGATGGTGTCTGTAGCTTCTGAAGTGGTGAATTAAAAATTATGAATTTATTACAGATGAAAATTCAGGTGCGCATTTCTAGCTTGTTGCCAAAATTTCAGTTCAATTGGTTCACAGGAAATTAAAAACGAGCCTCCAAACATGACCATTTTGTATGAAAATCGGGCTTTGGTCTTATTGTAATGTCCGTCACTGTATATGAATATATTATTTGATGACCAATTAACGAACAGCGCCAGGCAGCCTTGGTGCACACTGAGTTTATTTTCTCGGTGATTTCATAAAAAATGAGCACATTATTTCGTTATTACTGTCTAGTTATAATACGAACATAAGCTACAGAGTTGGCCCAAATAACTGAAAATTTTACAACGTGCCGAGCTCTTATCAATACTTTCTCCACATCTTTCGTTCTAGCAGAAATTGCTGCACTGAAAATATTTTTTGTTAATTCTGTCTTGTTCATATCGTAACAATGGTATTTGTAAATAGGACAAATTAACCGTTTATTGTATTAAACATTCGTATTGCATTTATGAATTGTGTTGAATTGTATTATTTTAGAAGCAAATGTAAATATTACGGAAAGATTTGTGCATTAAGTATTAAGAGTATTAAGAGATTATCAAGCATTATTTCGTGCGCATAGTTTTCAATCAATGTTTGCCATTGCGTCGTGTCGAGTCGTGTTCGTCTTACATTATGAAGTTTTATTATTTTTGGTATAAAGTGCATATAGTGCACCGGCGAAGCCAACGAGCCAAATGATCGCAAAGTAAGTAAATAAATTACTTCTTCCATGATTTTTGTTGTCGTTGAAGGAAGGTCTCCCGCAAATCCCGCACTTGATAGAACTTTTTGTGGTCTATGCTAATTGAGAAAATATAAAATTTGATTATTTTTTTATAGGTAAGCACGCATAAATTGACTAAACATTGTATGTTTACAAGTGTAGAAGCGGTTTCAACTCAATGGCACAAGATACAGTGGAAATCAGTGGATTTTTTACACAAATATTTAACGTTATAGACTTTAAATTTCAGCAAACTAGAAGCGTATTGTCCGCATTAAGCAACTTTTAGCTGGAAGAGTCTCGATCTACCAACAGAAGTACTAATATAAGCAGTACAATCTTTCTCATTGAAAAGCATATTCCAGCAGAAAAACGAATTCGTGGTTCGTTACACTTTGTCATCAAGTTCCTCGCCAATGCGAAGCTGCGCTCTTTAGTGTTGTCTTAGAGATACCTAGCTGGATGAACCTGGCTGATTATGGACAACACCGCTCCAGTGTTTGACGTTTCAATTACATATTTCAATGTATCTTTCTAATTGAATACACCAAGCCCCATATATTTAGCCGTCGTTTCCCTTCTACATATATTTACAAACATGAAGGAAAGTGCACAAGCCGTTTATGACAGTGTATGCGTTTCGCGATGGATTATGAAATTGTTAAAATAAAAGAATGTTGGATTTTGGAAACGACTAGGACTCAAACTAACATCTTTATTTTGTTGAGAGCGTCAATTATTAACATTCGTCAGTTACCATTTGGCTAACCTTTGTTTTGTAATATTTACGATTCCGTAGTTAAGAAGTAATAGTTGAATTAGTATTTTGAACGAAAATTTGATTAAATAGTGTGATACATTCGTACATGGACCAATGTTCAGTAATGAGACTCATTTTTTTTTCAATAAAGATTCGTATTCCATCTTCGTATTTATCGTGTATTGTATGCATATAATTTCGTAAGGAGCATTTCCAGCCAGAAACGCTAAAAAAGTTATTGATTTTGTCTCGACAGTTTCCGGTTTTAAAGAAATTTTGTGCATATGTAAGTTTATTCCCAAGATAACATTTTTCATTAAAAAAAACTGAAAATTTCCTGGACTATTTTCCTATAAAGGCTTATGTAAAATATGATATTTTTTTTTTAAATCAAGATGTAAACGATTACTCTGATCAAAATGCCGTGTGAGAAGAAGTTGTAGGCCATTAAGTGTTCTTTAAGAAACAAAATACACTGAAACTAAAAAAAAACAAATTCATGCTAAAAAACATTAAACATTGATATATTTTTACCCCCCCCCCCCCCCCCCGATAAAAAAAAATTCGAATTAAAAAAAATTTAAAGCTTGCAAAAAGGGTTAATACTTTTATCGGAATTTTTTGAGCCTCTCGTTGAGAAGGCAGCTGCCAGGTAAATTTTTATTTATACCTGTGTCGGGAACATTTTTGGGTATATTTTAATACAATTGAGTCTGTCCTACATTTGAAACAAAGATAGGTACAAAGTCAACTAAGTGCTATACATTAAGAAGTTCTTCACCTCATCAATTTAGTTTATCTTTCATAGCTTTTCAAGTTAAACAAACGAATTTATATTCAAACATGCACACTACCAAAATCTCGTGTAAATTTCTGTCCCTGAGACCGACACATGCAAGCGTCCTTTAGCGCATAAGAATGTGTTGAAAGAGATGAGAAAATAAATTCAACCGAACACATCTTTTGTTGAATTGCGTATGTGTCAGTTTCAGAAGACATAATTTCACACGAAATCTTTCTTTACGTCCCCCGACTATTGCGTTCCCCGACTATATACAAACATGGATTAGGTCTCGTGTAAAATTCATAATTTCTAAGTGTGTGGATAACACTTTCAAGTGTTATAAGCCTCTACCCAAATCGAAGAAGTGTGGTTTAGAGACTAGAAACTTGACAGATGGTGTTATTGAAAAATTAAGATCTTTATGTTGTAAGATACCATTAGATAATTCGATGCGAATCTGCAAAAAGTATCGTCCCCTTGTTTATCGTCCCCAACAAAAACCACCACCTTCGAATGATAAAGAAGTGTCGTCTACCAGCGGTGTGCAATCAACGAGACGTGTAGATATGGAAAGTGAATCCATAGTCAATACCATCCCATCCGTTACGTCTCTAGCTTCATCGACTTTAGCGGAGTCTATAATTTTAAAAATTAGAGAAGTGACCGTCCTAAACTCTTCACCAGCTTCAAGGACATAATTTCAGCTTTTTGAAAAAAAATAAAAAAAATAGGAGGATCGAAGGGCAGTTCCTTTGAGAAAATCAACGTATTATATTTTTTAAGCATGAAATTACGATTTTTTAAGCTTCAGTGTATTCTTTTCTTTAAGGACACTTCATTGCTTACAACTTTTTTAAAGACAACATGTTCATCAGATAAGCCGTTTGCGAAAAAAAAAATTAAAAAAAAAAATCCACATTTTAAATACGCCCTTACAGAAAATTAGTCCAGGATAATTTAGCATTTTTGAATGAAAAACGTAATTTTGGGTGCATGTTATGGACACATTTTCATTCAGATCGGAGATAGTAGAGTCCAACCGGTTTGCTACTCTGGCTGGAAATGCTCTAAGCATACCAATGTCTCGTATTATTTACATTGTACAAACATGTTCCAAACAGTGATTTTTGTTTATTTTTGATCGTTTACCATACGAAATAAAATTAGTAAAGCATCTGACAGATATGACGAAAACAGCTTAATATAATTTACAAATTCGGTTCGTTGCTGAAAACAACGAACTTATTGGTAATTGTACATTGTACAATTGATTTCGTAAACTAAATTTTATTTTCAGTGTGTCCACTCTAGTTGTAGCGCAAAAAATTTCATGGAATTTTCATATATAAAAAAATATATATATATATATATATACATATGTATATATATATATATATATATATATATATATATATATATATATATATATATATATATATATATATATATATATATATATATATATATAATATATTATATATATATATATATATATATATATATATATATATATATATATATATAGATAAATATAAAAATATATTTTCATAGATAAAAAGTTAAGGCAAAAAACCCATTTTTTATGGTACACCCTAAGTTGATGAGAGAAAATTGCTCTAAATCGGTCAACTTTCAAGCTATAAAAAAATGTATATAGCAAAATTCCATGAAATTTTTTGCGCTACAACTTTGCCTAAGCATGTAACACCTCGTTCACACTACAACTTATATTACGTGATATAGACTATCTTGATACCAGCATCTATACATCTAGTTTTCACAGGAAATAATGTGCATGGCATTTGATATCAAGATACTCTATATCAAGTAATATAGGTTGTAGTGCGAACGGGGTGTAAACGTCTGTTTCTGCAAATAAAAAAGTTAGTTTTTGTATTTCCGTGAAAATGGGGACCACCCTAATTTTACTCAACATAAAAAAATGGGCCTTAGTGATACAAACCATGTTGTAGAACTTCACTTTGCTGTTAAGTTTCAAGTTTAGGCGCTGGGAGCATTTTTCTTCGTAAATTCGTGATCTGGACCAGAGTGCAGTGCTTATTTTTAAATCATTTCCTCAATCTAATCGTACAGAATCCAGAAAAAGCCTATGGAAATATTCGATTGAGCGGTTCAATTTCTAACACCATGTAAACAAGCTCCCTGATTTGTTAATACAATGATCTATTTGATCGAAACGGCATAAAGGACGATTAAGCGCCAGCAGCAGAAAAACAAGCTAATTCCCAATCAATAAAGTACCGACTGTCACCGCGGCACCACCACAGCAATAAATACGGCGATAATATTTTTAAAACCCGGCCGGCCCGACTCTCCATCGCAGCAACCGGTTCCGAAAATTTGCACTAATTGTGTTGCTGTTCACGCACGAATCACATGTCCATGTCGCGCCATGATCGGCATGGCCAAACGCACGCAAGCAGTGATGCGACCGAAACCGGGTGATTGGGGTACAGTTGCTAGCTACCACCGAAGACAACAAGCAAAATCGTAGGCGACAAGTCGGCTAGCTCCTAGGCGGGAATGCATGCTGCTGCTGCTCGTGGCGCTTCTTCTTCGTAAAATTTTGTTATATCTTATCGCCTTGCAGAGTTGCGTCCGTCTGAGACATGGTATGACTGTAGTGAACGGCTGTTGTCAAGTGACCAGGATACCGAATTTAGATGTTTTCGTAGCGTCGTTGGCTTGAAATATGAACAGAGAAAAAATCAACGTTTTCACAATCATCCCAGCGCGTGTTGAATCGTTCGGTTTATTGTTTATTAAAATTGGTAGCGCATGTCCGGAATAAATTTTAAAGAATTTCCTGTTCGGGGAATGACCGCCATCGGAGGGCCATCCTTGGTTGTGTTTTGCTTTTATTTAAATGTCAGATCGTTGCATCCACGCGTACAAAGCCGTTCCATTTCGCGGCCAAGGCTTGCTCATTGCTCAGATTCAATGATATTTTTGTATGACCATGAGGCGCCCCCTGCATGCGCTAACATTGCGATCATACGATTCTGCTCGATTTGCCTACTTTCACTTTCGCGCAAGCGTAAGCATTTTATCTTCTAGTTGTTACGCTCTCGATCTGTCATCTCGCGGCATACTTATCGCAGTCTTTATCCTAATGTATTCGTTGTCCAAACCAGCAGACGTCATTGCATTTTTTGCACAATCACGAAAAATAGTAAACAACACCTGGGATCGAAGCAGGTAACAACCTGCTAGTTACTACTGACAACAAGTGATCGATACCATGAATACTGTTTACTGCATTATGTACACACCGCCAACAGCGAACATTGACCCTATCGACCACTCAGCTCGCGACATCTACGATGACACGATTTGTTGTGTAGGTATTTAAACACATCAACGAAGTCTCGTGAGTTCTGTAGAAGCTCGCGTGAGAAGGAAGTGTGTGCAAAGTCTTCCCACTGCGCACTGCATACTAGCTCATGAATTATTCAATGCCGCACCACTGACTGTTCGACTTATGTCAGATTAGCATCTGGTTCTAGAGGGATATGCTTGTGAGTTGTAACAGAGCTATCCGCATACACAGAGAGGAAGCTGTGAACCGGTTGAAGGTCATCTAATATGCAGTTTATGCTGTTCCGATGTTCCGCTTTAGATCCAGTTACTTCCGATCCGTCGTCAGGTCTGGCCAGGTCGCAAGATGCTCTAATTGAATTATTAGACATTTCCTGTCTTGCAGCAGACATGCAATTATCGTAATTCCGAGCGCATACCCACGCAATTAATCTGCACCCTTTCCTTAATTTATGCATTGTCAGCTGTACTTATTTCAGGCGCTTTCTTCGGCATAAACCAATTGAATCGGCCCATAATTCAAAAATGCCTACACACATCTTTCTTCGAGTTTTGAATAGAAATACCAGGCAATCAAAGCTTGTATGGTCGGTCGGCACGACTCCTTTTATGGACGACGACGACGGCGACGACGACGACGACGACAGTGAATGCGTTTTGGATCGCTGATGCGTAGGTAGGGTTGAGGGGCCTGTTTTAGACTGAACACTTAGAAGACAAGTTCCACCAGAACTGGCTATCTGAGAGGGGATCCCATCCACCACACTTTAGGTTAATTTTCTTCGATATCTTCGGTGAGCCCACCGCACCAGCAGCCGTCAGATCATCGTATGGCTTACTTTGATTGCGTGGCAAAGCTTTATAAATATGGCTTCACGGTTGCTACAATGTTGCTCGGTTTCCATCGCATCGGATCGGATGAGCACCCAAGACGACGACGCTCCTCTGGCCGTGTGTAGGGCGTTACCAATTGGGACGCAATTAATTCATCTGGCAATCGGAGCATCGCCGGCGCGACCCAAGGGCGGTGGTTGATTGCAACGAGTCACGGTTCGATCCGGTCCGTTAGTTAGTTCGCTCAGGTCGCTTCGAAAGCTGAAGCTGGTTATAAATTGGTCAAATAAATCAATTGAAGATAGGGCGTAGGGCGTGACAGTTTAGTGGGTAAGTGACTTTCGAGCACGAAGATCGGGCGTGAAATTATGGTAAACATTAGATGTCTATAGCCGTTTTTTTTTATTAAATTCGGATTCAATATGTGAAAACTTGACAACCATTCATTCGCTCTGCTGGAGTTTGACAAAGGTGCAACCGGCTCGATTCAACCTTTTGGACCTTATGATGTCCTAAAGTATGCAAAATGTATATAAATTAGTTTTATAAACGTGGATTTTTAACGTAGGACTACGTTTCTCTTTTCTATACCGGTTGTCATTTCAATTGAAAAATGAAGGCGTTAGCTAACGTGAAAAATTTTTGAACGCAATGACTTCATTCATACACCAATGGATCAGAAAAACTTACAAAAATTTTGCATTGAATTTACAATTAAATACTATTAGTATAAGTAGTTCAATTTTTTACTTAAAAATCACCTGCTTTTGCTCGCATACAAATCTCCTTATAAACAGGTTGAACATATGTTTTCCCTTTCCGGGACCTCAAAAACGGGTCTTCTTATTTTAATTTCATTTAGTTTCATTCCATGATGAATACAGAAATAGCCACACCCACTCAGCTGCAAATTATTTGTTGTGGCGTCTGATTTTATAACTGAGACCCGTCTCCTCTTCAGAATTTTGTACTTCGTACTGTATTTTCGTGACTCTTTTCATTCAGGGCTATGCTTTCAACGCTAGTATATAGCACGCGAGATGAACCGAAATGATTTCAGTTTTCGGCACGAGTCAACTTTTGGTTCGGACAGGGCTTTGTCCACCAGGGTTGAAACATGTACAGATTTATCTAAATTGACACAGATTTTTTCCATGTTTTTCATACAGATAACTGTATGTAAACATAACAGATTTTTAAGATTTTCGGCAATATGCTTAGATCCACTCAAAAACCTCAAAGTTGCAAGATGACGGGGACGAGTTGAACTCAACCTGGTGGATCACCAAACCATATTCTTTCTTCTTTCTTAGCGGTTCAAGCTTATTGCTTTCGCAATAAGCTTATTGCTTGCTCTCAACTTAGTGTTCTAAATGCATCCTCCAAAGTTAGTTGGAGAGCTTTCGGATGCCGGGTACAATTGTTGCATTAGTAGTGATTGGGTGGCAAGTACTTCAATACTAAATGTATCAGGAAGAGCAGAGAACCGAACAAAGGAGTACAACAAGAACTAACAACGGATTTCAACGGTGAAGTTTTGACAGCCAGTGCGAATTGGCCCTGCTGCTGGTTTTCTGGTGCAGCCATTAGGTTTTTACGAAGGTGTCTTCAAGTGGTCATAACAACTGTCACTTAGAACATTTTCCAAATCTGTATGGTCTTGTAAAGGTTTCATTGATTTGTTTTCACAACCGTCTATAGAGTGAGCCACTTTGTACCAACATTTCGGCATTTAAAGATGGCATAAAGGACGTGTTGGTGGATAAAACAGTTTTTAATGTAGTTTTAATGCATCTGGAAGCCGGGAGGAATTCTATGCCAGCTGGAATAAACTAAAATTGTTGTTACTTGGAATACGCATACGTATCAACAATTTTTATTGATACCCGAGCAGGACCGAATAACATGATAACTGGCCTTGGTATTTTCTTTATGTGGAGAGCTTAGATTAAGAGGTAAAATACCATGAGGATAATGAACCTATAAAATTGTTCCCACGATGCTATGCGAATACCAAATTGAGGGTAAGACAATACCAAAATAGTACCTACCTCAGGTATTCCCAGGTATCCGAAATAGCAACGTTTGAAGTTATTCGAGAGATAACTATAAATTAGAAGAAAAATTGAGTAATCTCCATTTAATTCCAACTACCTTTGCTTATCTTCAAACAGACACGCGTATTTCGTCTACAATGTGCAGACTGCTTCAGTGTCTCGTAACTACTAACCTCGGCCCAGTCGAGTTATTAGTGCGAGGTCACTGAACGAAAGTCTGCACATTGTAGACGCAAATACGTATCTGTCGAAGACAAGCAAGGTGTAGAGACGGATACGGTCAAAATTTGGTCAATATCAACTTGACGTATTTCTTTCAATTTTGCATTTAAAAACCTGAACACCTCTCATTTTGAAGGTGTGTGTAGAATGTTGCTCCTATTTTGATTTTGGAATTCACTCTTCAGTTGTCAAAATGCCGTCCAAGCAAGAAGAGCAGCGTATCAAAATTTTGCTCGCGCATCGCGAAAATCCGAGCTACTCGCACGCAAAGTTGGCAAAATCGCTAAAAGTTGCCAAATCAACCGTTACAAATGTAATTAAAGTGTTTGGGAACGTTTGTCGACAGTCAGGAAGTCTGGATCGGGGGAAATCGAAAACCGGAAGCCGCTGAGACGACAAAGAGAGTTGCCGGTAGTTTCAAGCGAAACCCTAACCTATCTCTCCGAGATGCCGCAATAAGCTGGGTGTATCGTCTACAACCGTGCATCGAGCCAAAAACGAGCCGGACTATCGACTTACAAGAAGGTAGTGACTCCAAATCGCGATGATAAACAAAATACGACGGCCAGCGCGATCCCGGAGGCTGTAGCACGACGATGCTGACGAAGTTTGACTGCGTGGTAATGGACGACGAAACCTACGTCAAAGCCGACTACAAGCAGCTTCCGGGACAGGAGTTTTATACGGCAAAAGGAAGGGAAAAGGTAGCAAAGATATTTTCAAGCACACGAAACCGTCAAAGTTCGCAAAGAAATATCTGGTTTGGCAAGCCATCTGTACCTGTGGCTTGAAAAGCAGCATTTTCATAGCTTCCGGGACCGTCAACCAAGAAATTTACGTGAAAGAGTGTTTGAATAAACGTCTGCTGCTCTTCCTGAAGAAACACGGTTGTTCCGTACTGTTTTGGCCGGATCGGCATCTTGCCATTACGGTAAAAGGCCATGGAGTGGTACGCCGCCAACAACGTGCAGGTGGTTCCCAAGGACAAGAACCCTCCCAACACGCCAGAGCTCCGCCCAATTGAGAAATACTGGCTATTGTCAAGCGGAACCTAAAGAAGACCAAACAACTGCTAAGGACGAGCAGCAGTTCAAGGCAAACTGGCTTTCTGCGGCGAAGAAGGTGGACAAGGTGGCTGTACAAAATCTGATGGCAGGGGTCAAGCGTAAGGCCCGGCAATTCGGATTTGGAAAAGCGGAAGCCTAACTGAATATTTTTCCTGAATTTTATACTAATTGAACTTGAAAAAGAAATTTAATTTGATTTTTTAAATAAACGATTTCACCGATTTACACGCGTTTTCCTTGACCAAATTTTGACCGTATCACCCTTTAGTTGGAATGAAATGGAGATTACTAATTTTTCTTTCTAATTTATAGTTACCAGTGTTCACACTAAACAGCTCAAACCCTCTAGGTTTCGTTCGAGAGATGTTTGTGCATTGTACTTAGGTATTTTTGTTTAGGTTTTTTTACCTCTTAATTCCGAGCTCATGAATACCAAGGTCAGTTATCAAGATCAAAATTAGGTATTCATATGTTGTTCAACATATGAACAACATTAAATATTTTCATATCTTTCTGGGATCTGCTTGGTTATCCAGTAAATATTTTCGAACGTAAAAAACATTATGAGATAAAATGGGATGATCTACGTCATCCAAAAATGTCCCTTGAGTTTAAAACATAAGATCTACACTTGTAACAGTAGTTTTTGGCTACATAAAGTTACTGTATTTATTCAATCATATTAAATTAATCTTCAGGAAAGACAGCAATCATTGTTTTAAAAACTTTGTGATCCTCTCAGGTAATCCAAACTGTTCTTGAGTTTTTAACTTCAAATCATACGGCGGTAACAGTAGCTTTAAAGTAGGCTATTCAAAGTAACGTCACGTATTCAGGAACTGGAGAACTTGGATATTTTCATTTTCGCTTCCGGAAAACTATGACAATCGGCAGTCATTTCAAATTGTTGATAATCTGTGATTAATTGGCAATTTCAATTGGTGTACTACATATATTATGTTGGAAAAAGGTTGATTTCTGTATGATGTCTTTGTCGGACCGACTTGTGTTGATTACGGTGCTGTAAGATGATCATAAAGAAACTTTCAAAATTAACTTTTGGGCATTTTCATTGGTGACAATTTAGCACCGGCATCTGAAATGAGGATGTTTTATTGACTGCTTGTGAGAAATTCGCTTTTTCTTGAAATTTGCTTATTTGAAAGAAAACAAATCGAATTTATTATGCTAAAAATCATTCTCAACTCGCTCAAGTGAACTATCACTTCTATTGTAAAGGGGAACTCCTCTTCTGTACAATCATCGTGGTAATTCACTATTATTATGTTAGCAGTTCATTTATTTTTATGTATAAATAGATAGATAGATTCGTCGACATATCCATGTTTTTTTTTCAAATACAAAAGCTGGGAATACAACCTATACTCATCAAATGGCTTGAATCATACCTGACCAACCGTGAACAAATTGTAAGATTTATCGGGAAAAAATCAACTTTTAGTCAACTTTTAGTTAGAACCGCTTCTATTTATTTTATTTGTGAATGATTTACCCTTCATACTTGAGAAACTTAAATTTTTAATGTATGCTGACGACATTTAACTTTTTTTGGAAATTAAAAATGGTAAAGACTGTGACATATTCAAAAATGAGATACAGTTGTTCCACGCATGGTGTAACAAAAGCCTCCTTCCACTAAATGTAAAACGAACTGTAATTTGATCACCTTTCCTTAAAAATAGAGACGTACTTAACTTAGTAATTACTTTAGGAAATCATAATTTTGACTCTAGACTTTCATTCATTGTTCATTATAACACATTTATAAATAGAACCAGTATTATGCTAGGCTTTCCGTGACCCATACACAACAAAAACAATGTAACTTGCTTATGTGAGATCTATACTTGAATATTGTAGCATAGGTTGGTCCCCTTTCTCAACCACACAAGAAAAGAAAATAGAATCAGTGCAAACACTGTTTTCATTAAGACTGTATTTCCTTTATCATCTTATGAAGATCGATGTATGCTTATCAACATTCAAACACTGAAAGAACGTCGAAATTTCGATGGTTTCAATTATAAATAACATTGCCTCACACAGAATTGACTCGATGGAACTTTTATCTAAAATTAAACTTCTACACACCAACACGTTATTTAAGGCATCGACAGTTATTTGCTACTAATTACCGTACTACGAACTACGGAACATTTGGACCCATTTATCAAATGATGACCACTTATAACAAGCGTTGCAATAGTATTGATTTTAAAATGTCCAAAACAAAGCAACGGTAATATTTCCGTGCGCAAGGTAATAGCTGAGGAGGACTTAATATTTAGTAATCTCTGCCCATGCATAACTGCATATATTGCATGAAAACAATTGTGAGTTAAAAAAACTTAGGAACACATAAGATTATCTTTGTAACCAAACGGTGTACAAAGTCGATAGACGGCAAAATCAATAAACTTTGGGCACATCCAACAATGTTCCGGGAACAACAGATGAAGTGGTCAGTGTCGGATTAGAACCAAAACCTATCAATCGACACCTTAAATCACATGAGAATTCAATATCGAGTTCATTAGTGGTCAAATGAAATGCCCAGGATCACATTGCTCATATATGTACAAGTTATCGTGTCCCTGAAAATCCTCCTATATCATAAATTTGATTTCGTAAAAGGTGTGGGACGGTTGGCATATGGACCTTTGGCATGTGGATCTTTGGCATATGGATGTTTGACCAAATGGACGTTTGGCCGAAAATTGCCTATCAGCATATATGTATTGATAAAAATAGGAAATACGAATCTACAAAAATATTCTCGAATGCATAAGGCAGCATCCCCATGTAATAAAAATATTCTAGACTTACTACACTTAGAGTTTATCAATATGTGTGCGCATTTACAGTAATAAGCATTCTGATTAAGATTCAACTATATCGATTCGCTGAAGACCAAAAATCAAAAAGGCAAAAATTGGGCCTTTTGGCCATATACATGAGAAGTACGAATATCTAGAAAATGAGAAGACAGGTGAGTATTTTCCATTTTATTCCAACTACCTTTATTGCCTATCTTGACAATCTTGTCACGGTAAGTAATAAGGGTAGTTAGAATTAAATGGAAAATACTAATCTTTTTTCTCATTTTCTAGTTACAGGTATTCCACTTAACAGCTGGAACTTTTCAGGAGTTAGTATGAATATGTTTTGAAAAAAACTGAGACTCCTGATTTCAGGGGGAAAAATGTATTCTGTTGAAGAGCTAGACGGAATGGGTCATAACTTTTAATAAACTTGAAGAAATATGCAGTTCTTTTGAAAGATACCGAAGATATGACGAGATATATTCCTCGATCTTTAAACTTATGAATTAAGTCTGAATTAAGCGCTTGCCCGGTCTATTTCGCTTTTGTGAGATTGTTCCTTCTTTCAAACATGAGCAGTTCTTTGGAATTTTACTGATCAAAGAAATACAGCGCTGCATATTTGACGAAGCCTACTCCTGTATCTGAAAGCGAACTTTAGATTGAAGCGCATAAAACTATTGTGATATTTTTCCTTCTTTCAAACATGAGCACTTCTTTGAAGTTTTACTGATCAATGAAATGGAGCGGCTGGTAAATTTTATGAGGAACTGATTGATTTTTTTTTAACCAAATGGCATCGAACCCTAAAATTACTTGATAAAGCAGGAATATAAGTACCCCACATGGGCTGGTGACTTCAATATATGCTGCTTATTCCATCAGGAATCGACAAATTATTATGAAGTTCGAACTTGACAATCTGAACGACTTTGTAAAGGCGATTGCTGCTAACTTGGGATCAGATGGAAATAAGGAGATATGATTTGATTTGGACTAATTTTTTTCACATTTCCATTTCAATTGTTTAACATATAAGTTTTAATCTCTAGAAGTTCCTGGAAGAATGTGTTGAGGAAAACAAAAAATTAGGCCTCCAGCAAGAAAACTGCATTGTAAAGTATCTTCTACCTAGAATTTGTATTCAGCCAAACGCCAATTCGGCCAAAAATCCGTTTGTCCAAACGTCTTTATGCATAACACGTCTATTCGGCCAAACATCCGTATGCCAAACGTCCATATGCCATAGCGTCTTTATACCATCTCACCAAAGGAGGATAAATTCAGGTTATTTTAATTGATTTGAGGTAGCCATTGATCTTGTTAAGCACAATGCCGTAAGAATAGGCCACCATGCAGTATAATCGAAACCATTCTGATATTGTTGATTATACTCTATGCTTACACTTCAATGAATGCCTTCTGCACTTCGCTCGGGACGTCAAACTTATTGAGTGTCCAAAAATCTTGTAATGTTTTAAAGTATGAACAGAATACAAACATATTTTGGTGCTTGAAGAGTGTCAATAACATATTTTGGTTGATTTTGGTTTGCAGTTGCCTTTGCCTTTGCAGAAGGCTTCGAAAAGAAAGCAGTTTTGTTCACTTTCTCGAACGAATAACACCGGTGTTCCCTTGCTGGCTCCAGGAACGATACCACTAATGGTAGACCGGCGCACGAATCGACATTGTTATTTATTAACTTCGAACGATTTTGTTTATTTTATGGTCTCTTCCCTCCACTCACCCCTATTATTTTGATATCGATGAAACGCTAGATCATTTTTGCCAACCTTCCGGGCATGCATAGATCCCTGCTCGATTAGTCCTCATCCATAAACCCATACCCCGAGCAGACATGACTAAGGAGCATACATTTCGCGCGCACTCACACAGTAAGGCCACATAATGTAGTGTAGGAAAACGAATGTTGGGTATTGTTTTTTTTTTTGCTTTTATTTCCGAATTGCGTGTATTGACTCAACTTTGATAGGAAAATGCGATAAACAAAAACAAAACGAAAACAGCACCGCGTTACCTTCCTCGCACTTTTATCGCTGGAAAACGAATGCAAACATTCCGGGATGCTTTAGGTGCCTACTTGGGCATCTGTCTTCCCGTGTCATAATAAAGGTAAATCGCACAACAACGTTGGGCGGATGTTGTGCGGTGCTATGTTAATACGTACATATTTTGAGGTCACTGGCATTGGGTGATAAAAGTGCCAAAAACATAGACGCAGGTTGCTTTGATGGTTTTTCTTTTCTTCGAAACGTTCACCTAGATCCAGAGCCGAATCCAGGACATCAGGACTAATCTTTTTAGCGTCCCCGCAAATGGAAAATACTCTCACAGTGTAGCCGTTCCCATTAAGGTTGCATGTTCCTTCATTCATTTCTGGATCAAGAGATTGGTGAGTAAATAGATTGGTTTATTTTCGTAATAAGATTTGCTTACGGGTGATAACAGAGACAAACATTAAAAACTGTTCAACTCGCACGTAGAGGTTTTCAAGAATTTCGTAAAATTCGAAGAGCTTGACGAAGTTTACACAATTTTGATGATCTTTGAGTTTTTTTAAATGTATGGAGCAATCCTCTGTCAGAGCTCTTGTTGGTTGCTGCCGTGCGTTGGACGCGTTATATTTAAACCTGCTGAATACCCGAGTTAAGCTTATCATCATAGAGATAGCTATTTGATCAACTTCAAATTGAAACCAAAATTTGATTTCTCTTCACGAATGTCAAATTTGATGTCAAATTTAGTTACCATCTTGCTGTAATCTTGTGTTTACTTGACTTTTAGAAAAGTCGTTTTGTTTTCATTGGCTTGATAGAACATCAAGTAGAATACTCATTTAGCTATCAAGAGAAAAACATGTACAGCAAATTGACTTTTCAATTTGCTCCCACTGATAGCTGGATCAGTTTTAAATTTGATGTCACGGGAATCAATATTTGCTATTAATTTTGATCTTTCAACCATTGAAACGACATTAGAAACTTCTCGAGATGCTGGATGGAGCTCGTACATATAGCGCATAATGGCATCAATGTGCAAACCAAATCATACTCTCATGTTTATGTTATTGCTTCGCTCGAGATGTACCATGTATACAAATAACGTTTGCTTTGATAATTGAATAGATGGAATATAGACTTAACAGTCTGATCTGTATAATTGCTAGCAACACACCGACCTCAAGAAGTGCACAGAAACAAAAGTGTTGAAGAAAATGAAAACGGACCGTGAACTATTTCACGTTTTCATGATAATTACCCAAAAACGTGAACTAGTTCCCGATTACGTGATTCAGTTCACGGTGTATTTTTGCTTGTTGTCGAATTCATGACTGCAGTTCACGGATTCGGGCACGGATTTTTTTCCGTGTGATAGTGTCTTTATCATAGGTAGGTGGGCTGAGCTTGAAGATCGACGAACACAATTAGTTTGAATTCTCGGTAAATTTGTTTTGGGATTCGTGAGTTCTGTTTCTAGCAAGCGTTCTAAGAGTAGCATTTTAAGAATGTCGTTCTGAACACTTTTGAAGATTTTATGATGAATAATTGGAGTGCATTCTATTGTACAAATTCTTGTTAGAATTTGCCAAGATTTGGCGAACAAATTCACACGTGTATTCGTTTGATTGAATGTACGCAATTGACATTCGAATTTTGCGCTGAAAATCGGAACAATTTGAATAAACCCACCGAACCACCGAGGTTTGCCTGTAAATATATTAATCGTTGGCCTGCCCCCTTTCAAGATTAGATCCGCACCAGTCCTGTGGCGAAAACAAAGCGAGTACAAGAAAAACAACAACTATGTTCCGTGATGACAACGTCCACACATTGTAAACAATCTCCGGCGTTTATTGTATGCACACTTCGTTGTGTACTGAACCCAATGTTTGCATCAGAACAGGTTACTCGTAAAACGAATCACTTTTCTAATCAAAGCATTCCAACGATAATTGTACAATACGTACGGCTAAAGCTCAATTCAAAGTAAATTTGGACGTTTTCAAGTTATCATAACTCAAGTATTAAACAACATACACGGTCGATCAAAACGTCAAACATAAGGGTATTTATTCAGTTTTCAAACGGTATTTAACAAGTTATTACATTTTACCGTTTCGAACGAACTGTCGCACTTTACTTGTTATCGATGCCATCATGATCAGGCGAGCTTTTTCCACTTTAAACGCATTTGTTCGCATTTTTTACCGCATCCTCGAAGTTTTCCCTTGACAATTGCCCAATATTTTTCGATCGGTCTGAACTCAGGCCAATTCGGAGGATTAATCTCTTTGGCGACTAAATTAACATTTTTTGCAGTATACCATTCTAGTACCTCCTTAGAGTAGTGGCAGCTGGCTAGATCTGACCAAAACATAACGTTGGTCTTGTGTTGCCGTGCTTTTTCAGACACTGTTTAATATATACCTTCGACGTCATTGTGTGAGATGTGATGAAAACCTTGGTTTTAAAGCCACAACTGCAGATTACTTGCCAAATCATTAGTCTCCAACTTAGTTCTCCCCAGACCAGTTATCAGGTAAAATCGTCCGGAGATTTGTTTATCATCCATTTTGACATATGTTTCGTCATGCAATTTCGTCAAAACGTGTTCGTATAGTAGTCCACTAAATTGGCCACTAAATTTTGATGCAGGGAGCGATTCGGATGTTAACTGGCACAAAAATACATATATTCTTCTATTGAAAGGATGTTGCGCACGGTGTAAAAGTTGGAATCGTATTTCATTGCCAAATCACGTATGGGACAACTGGGTTGCCTTTCACGTACCGCAACAACTTCTCCTCAGCTCTTTGTCCCTAGTGTAACTTTTATGATAGATACGCTGTGCTCTATCCACACTCAGAGTATTCTTGATTGATTTGATTACATTTACGTTTGATTACAAGACACACCGTTGACTTGGGGAATTTTAACACTTTTGCTATTTTTGAGGCAGACCACAAAGGATTCTCTAGATGTTTATGCAGTTCCATGAAAAACTTTTCAACAATTTGGCCAATGAAACATCATCAAATGCCTGTCAAACGTTTTTTGTTCCGACCACTAGGTACCCGGTGGTGTATTAAACCGTGCGTCCAGATTCACTTTGAATCGAGCTTTAGGTAGTATGAAAGAGAAAAATATGTATGAAAATTCACGCTAGGGCTAACGATTACGGAATCAACAGCTTATACGAACACGACACGTGTGGACAGGAGGAGATCTAAAAGAGCAGTTCCAGGCGAAACTGGCCATAACATGTCGAAATTTGGCAAGAGCTGCTTAGGTTTGGACGAAATTTCGCAAACATATTCAGTATAACAGAATACGTATTTTGACATAAGGATATATTGTTTGGACTCAAGAGTAGCTTTTAAGAAGGGCTCATGTGTTTTTGATCCAACAGTTTTAGAAAAGCAGTAACTTGGAAATCATTCGTTTTAGAGAAAAACTACAAGATACAGCCCCATTGGGTTGTTCGGAATGATGACGTAGGACTACGCAGCTAAATGTAAGCCATTCAGATTGTACAATGCAACATTCTTTGAATTAACCCTTCAGGCCTTCCCAAGCGCTATTATACAAGCAATTTGGTGTGTTCTGATTAAATTGGTGCTCAGTAACATACAAGTGATTGGAAAAAGTAGGATATATTTTTTTGAGATGTGTTAGTCGACCAAACTGTCCTAAGGTTCAGAACTTAAGATCTACGGTTGTAACAGTACCTTTATCCGCTTTACAATGTTACAATATATATTCAAACATATTCAATTAATGCCCTGGATGACCAACAGAACTTAAGAGATAATCTTAGGATATTCATGCCAAACAAACTAACTTAACCTTGTATAGCTTATAAAGCTACTGTTACAATTGTAGACCGTAAGTTTTGAATGACTTAAAACTAACAAGATTTTCATATGATGTCTGTGGACGTTTCAGAATATTCATTTAATATGTTTGAATAGCTATCGTAGTTTTGTATAGCCCAAGAGGCTACGGTTACTACTGTATATCTTAAGTTCTGAACTCAAGTCAGTTTTAATGAACTTGAAAATCCCAAGATAATCTGGTAATGACTGGTGACCTTACAGAAGATTTACAGACTGTGTGCCAGTTGCGCAGAAAATTTTCAAAGTGCATATCGTCACCTTTCATAGGTTATAAAGCTAACGTTACGACTGTAGATCCTAATTTCTGAACGCAAGGGCAGTTTTGGTGATCTAGAACATCCCAAAATATCTCAATCTATATGTTTACCATACAGAAGACTCACTTAAATTGGTCAAATACAAATTGTTACTTTATTTGGTCTAGAAAGCTACAGTTGCTACTGATTTTAAGTTTTATGTTCTGGATCGTCTAAGATAGTTTGAAGATGATCTCATGAACATGTCTGTTGGCCTTTCAAGATATTCAATTGAATATGTTGCAATACGCTTGCTTCGATACGTTTGCATAACGTTTGAATATGTAGCTTGTACTTTGTTTTACTCAAAAGTTACTGTTACAACTGTCAATACTAATTTCAGAACGCCAGGACGGCTTGAATGACCTGGAGGATCAGAAAGTTATAAAATATTGACTGCCCCAGTAACACTTTATTCCAGCCGTATAGCACTCCTCCCGGCTTTGTTGATGAAACTACACTCAAAACTGTTTTGTCCACCAACACCTCCACTAGCCAGTCAAGGTGGTGTATTCGATCATGCCTTCACCTACCCCGCATGGGGATGCTTGGAAAGTCTGTGTTTCCAGTTCGAATACTACTTGCACAATGCCGTCCGCTGAATTTCAAAACTACTTCATTAACTACTCTGCCGTGAGCTAACGAACTAGCAATACTTTCTCTTCACAACTTTGTTCTAGCAAAAACTGCTGTCTAATTAGAGCCTCGTGGTGATGAGAATATCCTTCAAACAACATCATCACCTCCACTATGCTTCTTTATGGCCAAAATGTGTACAAAGTGGCCCACTCTATAGACGGTTGTTAAAACAATTTAATAAAACCTTTCTAAGACCGTCAAGATTTTGAAAATGTTCCAGTGAAAGATGTTATGACCACTTGAGAACCATCATAAAACCTATTGGCTGCCATCAAAACCATCATAGGGCCAAATGGCCACAACTGTTAAACTTCACGGCAATATCGTGGTTGGTTTTTGTTGTTCTGCTTTGTTCGATTCTCTGCTCTTCTGATTCATTCAACAGTAAATAATATCTAAGAAAAAAGTTCTAATGTTGCGGGAAATTTTGTTTGATAGCGAAATATCCAAACAAATTGAGTTTTTCATAGCGTGTCATAGCTCTAAATCATATGTGCATTTAATTTTATGGTAAATATTGGCACGATAAGAGCTGAAAATTAATGCAACTCGAAAATTGTCGAGTTTACAACAACAAAAACAAAATTGAAAGAAAGATATTCGATAAATTAATCAAGAATTTCCTGAAAATTTATGGAATTACACAAGGTCATCTAAACGAATGCCAAAAAAAATAACTGATCTACAGAACTATGAAGAAGTCTGCACATTGTAGACGAAATACGCGTATCTGTCAAGATAAGTAGAGGTAGTTGGAATTGAATAGAAAATACAAATTTTTCTTCTAATTTATAGTTACAGTTAATTTGTATTACATTTAAAATTTGATATATTTATTTTTCAACATTTCAATTATTTCATATACTTCAATATGGAGATTGGAAGAAACCACAGTTTTGCCAAGAAGCCAATTTATCTTAGCTATGGCTACTGTAAGACTATCTGGTCATTTGGTAACATTCCTTAATGCCAATTAGCCGTTTAATGCATTTATTGGATGCAAAATGGGTTTAAAATGCTTTTTCAACTGACCATAATATGAATGAGTCCAAAAACGGCATTCAAAACAGCATTTTACGAGTTTATAAAGTCAAAATAAAACCGTTGATAGGAGTAAAAGGAATTTTAAAAGTTGTAAAAAAGCTGTGTATATCTTATAAACCTGACTAAAATTTGAAACCTATTGGCACCTTTTGCTGCCATAATAAAACCGAATTGCTAGTGGCTTTCATAAAACTTTAATAAAACTTGATAAAGCTCGATGGTTGGGCAATGTTACTTAGATGTTGACATTCCAAAAGATTCATTGAATATGTTTGAATACATATAGTCACCTTATATAGCCTAGAAAGCTACTGTTACAACTGAAGATCTTATGTTTTGAACTTAAGGACAGTTTGGATGAATAGATTGTCGCATTATGTCTGTTGACCCTCTACACTATTCAACGAGTATTGTTTAATACATATTGTTCCTTTGCCTACTCCAAAAACCTACTGTTACAACTGTAGATCTTATGTTGTAAACTCAAGGATAGTATAGATAACCCCGATCATCCCAGTTTATCTCTTAATGTTTGTTCACGTTCGAAAATATTCACTGAATATGGTTGAATACGTAGCGTTACTTTGTATAGCTGAAAAAGCTATAGTTTCTACTGTAAATCTTGAGTTCTAAACTCAAGGACAGTTTTAATGACCTAAAACATCACAAAACAATCAAATAATGTCTGTTGACTTTCCAAAAGGTTCATTCAATAGGTTGGAATACAAATCACAAGCTTTTAAAGCTACTGTTAGAACTGTACATCTGAGGTTCTGAACTCAAGTATATTTTGGAGAATCTTGAAAAACCCTGAAAGATACAAAAATATTTAATGTTTATCACCAAAAATATAATAATTCGTATGCATATGTACCATATTCTAAAACAACGCTTAATACTAGCAATAAGGCATTTATTTTTTCTTCCTGAAACTCTACATGCTCTTTTTTTTTTGCTGTTTTTTTTTAAATTTCCTTCGCAGAAAAATTTACACAGAACAAATTTGCCGAAGACAGTGTACACTTTTATTCAGTTTGTGATTTTATACAGCCATTTTCCTTTTGGGGTCATATATGATCCCTTAGGCCTGCAGGGGTTAATATACTTTTTAAGAAAAGGTTTAACACTTATGCATTTTTCAATAGTAGGTGCGTGTGTGTCCAATCTAACACCCATTGGCTGGCAATGGTATTATGGAAGAAATTTGTTTACAACAATCATTCAAATGACCACTGGAAGCAACTTTAATCCGGGAGCTAGAAAGTGATAGCTCTACTACAGATCCAGCAGCCCATTTCAGAATGTCTGGAGAGTCACGCCCATACCGAGGTTACTATCACATACAATAAGCCCCGCATGTAAACATTACCGATATCATTTGGATAAAGGCACTGCAACACACTTCCAGATTTGAAAATGTTAAATTTCCAAACCAGGCACGAATTTAGTATTATTGGAAGATAAGATTATTGTTATATATTTATAATCAGAAAGATCTCACCCATGGCCGCCTCCTTAATAACGATATCTTGTTCATTAGTAAAAATTAAAATTTTCGATGTTGATTCGTAATTAATTTCATGCACTCGCGATAAAATAAGCTCAAAAATTTACGTTGCTAAACCACCCGTAAGATATGTAATCTGCATAGCAAAGCTCTGTACACCACATGGTAAATGCCAGTCTTTCAGTCTTCGTTTGCTGTTTCTGACCAGCAAATGGCCGTTCTCTACATTGCACTAGTCATCTTTTTTTTCACTCCACACTCTGCCAATAATAAAAATGCCCGCAATGAGGCGACTCTATATCGAACTTCAAAAAAGATAATAATCATTGATTCACTCGCGACAAAGCGGAAAGACACTCTAGCTTAATACTTTATGTCGGCGTGTCACAATACTACCAAAAATTAACCAAAACTAAGCTGATGTAACTTTTCTTCCGGGGAAATTATTTTAAATTGTACCCCAGTATAGAAAACAAAGACGTAGTCCTACGTCAACAGGGTATGAGAAAAAATGGTAGGGAATCAAAATTTCCATAAAAAAATATATAAACTGAAAATTATTATTTTTTTACATGAAAAAAAACATAATTAAAACTTAAAATTCAAATTCCCAAAATACACTATTTTAAATTTTTTTTAAATTTCGATGGTAAAATTTGGACAAAAAACCATTGTTTTTGAGGAAAGAACATCATGGACAAAAAATTCCTCAACAAGTTTTCCTAACAGAAACTTTTGGAAGATTTTCATAGAATTAATTTATGTTTATCAAAAGTTATTTTAAATGCCAAAATAGGATTCTACATCAAATTTAGAATCGAAATGTTTATATAAACGATCTCCATAAAGGTAACCGTTTTCGAGATGTTTTGAATTTAATTTCATGTGTGGTTAAAAAACGTAAGAAACACGCCCTTTTCACGAGTTATTTGAGATGGCCCATCACCAAAACTTAGTTTGTTTCAACAAACATGGATAGTCCAGCAACTTTTTCTTTGACTTTCACACTATTGAAATAATAATTTGAAAGTTATAGGAGATTATTTCATCATTATTTTAATTAATCCCACGACGGTTTGGTCGATTCAATAAGTAAACCCAGCTTTTGGCAAACCTAAAAATTTGTTTTGATGTGACTTTTAGTTATATGTAACAATAAAGTGAAAAAATGATCAAAATATTGAATCCTAGAGGGTTTGAGCTGTTTAGTGGAATACTTGTAACTATAAATTAGAAGAAAAATTAGTAATCTCCATTTAATTCCAACTACCTTTGCTTATCTTCGACAGATACGCGTATTTCGTCTACAATGTGCAGACTTCTTCAGTGTCTCGTCCCAGTCGAGTTTTTAGTACGAGACACTGAAGAAGTCTGCACATTGTAGACGAAATACGCGTATCTGTCGAAGATAAGCAAAGGTAGTTGGAATTAAATGGAGATTACTAATTTTTCTTCTAATTTATAATCAAAATATTGCTATCGT
>JASCZW010004581.1:0-201305 GCA_034211315.2 Aedes japonicus | reverse complement strand
ATTCAACGGTGCCAAAGACTTAAAATCAGTCAATATTTGCAGAGTTATACTCATATTTGAATGTGGTGGGTACCTGGGTACTCCGATCGATCTTCAGCAGGTGTTGGTTGTATCGAACACAAATGAGTCAAAAGCTCTACACCTATGCTGCCAGCAAATAACTGAGTTAAGTTCTCGCTGTGATAATATTAAACTGGTATATAAACATTTGCAGTAGAAAATTCTATAACCCTGCATAATTGAGTGGAGGTTTTCACGAGAATGCAGTAGTTATGCCTGGAAGGTTATGGTAGATTGCCATAGTAGTTTTGAGAACAGCATAGTCAGTCAAAAATAATAGGAACTGCTGTTCTTTTTTTCTCAAGCCAGCCTGTAGGGGAAAATTTCGAAGGCATGCGCTATGTGTGATGCAAATGATAACCTCCTCGATAGCATTGCGTTTAGCCTCAGATTTTGGTATTCTTTGCTGGTTGTTATGCACACGCAACGCAGCTTTAATTTCCCGTTTTGGGTCCTTTTTATCCGATCTTTATCCTCAAGCAATTCAATGATTTACAGCCTCTCCTCAATTCCAGATTTAACTTCTTCACACTATTTTGCTTTTGTATGCCGAACTTTCTATAAAAGCTTTTACTTTTTTACTATTTCTTCCTTTTATCCTCTTCTATTTCCTTCTTAAGCTGACATCTATGCCGTTCAAGTCAGCTGTTTATCAATAGACGTTTATACAAAGGTCCGCACATTTTTCTAAACAACCCAAATTTGGTGCGAACGGACTCAAATTCGATGAGATATATAGCTGCCCAAAAGTGAAAGAAAAGATGGTTGGTGGTGATAAGATGACAGACAGTCAACATCGGCTTGAATCCGATCGATGTTTACCGTTGTCAGGATTGTTACTCTAACTGAGTGATCCTCAGAGTACAGAGATATGCGGAAGCGGCCATGTTGAGCCAATCGAACGGCGAGCTCTGTCAAAATTTTGAGCCAAACGAGCATGTTTACTGTTTGCTGAAATGTTACAGATTGATAAGTATTGAAATGGAGTTATAAGAAATGTTTGCATATTTGTTAGGCTTCGGAATCAAAAATGAATCCATTCGTTTTTCTGCTGGACTTGTCGGTTGTAATAATAACATAATATTTTGTTGTTATCTGTGTTCGATAATGTTTGCGTGTGTTGCTGGAAATGAAAATTTGTCGAAATTTGTACAGAAAGTGCCATTTTTTCGAATTCATTTCACGCACTGGTGCCGTTGTTGTTAGAAGTATTTTGAAGGAATTCTGCTCGAGTTTCTAATTCTGTCTGTTTATTTGGATCGACAGATTTCCTCGCCAGCGTTCAACCGTGAAATCGCTCAAGTCTGAAGTCAATATTGGGAATCTGCCTTCATACTCATTCAAGTCTGCAATAGTAATTATCAGAGTTTTCGAAAAAGTTACTAGTCGTCCATACGACAGTTTTCCAGCGAGCCGCTTCCAGATCTTGAATCAATTTTGTGTCATATACGATGATACGTTGGTGTACACAACAATGTTGAGGAGCGATAGCTTATGTTGACGCAATTCGATGATTTAACACCTACTGCGGTTTGTGCAGAAACTTTGCCAATACACTTCATATTTTTTAGATATATAATAATGCAAATTACTTGTACATTATAAATGTTAACAAAAAACGCTAACAACGACGAAGTCATGCACAAAGCTGTAACATTTTACTCTGCGGAAGTGTTAGCAGCTTTTGTAAACAAAACGAACGCATTGCCAAACCGTCGGATTAGATTTCCGCATATCTCTGTACTCTGAGGATCCTTCTCTAACTATCTTTAAACACTTTTGGGTTGCCATACTTCCGATGAATTTGAACAGGTCAACGTACTCAATTTGGGTTGTTGAAATAGCGTGCGGAGCCACCAGGCAGTTTGCTTGTGTTGGAAGCAAAAATATAGTAAACATTGCTGGGCAAGCGAGCGCCGACGTCAAACTACGCATTCTATACTGTGGACTGATAGTTTGACATCACCATAAACCAATTACGCCTGTAACACTAAGGTCAAAGTGCTTGCTGCTTGTTTTGTATTGGAAGCAAAAATAATGTAAACATTGCTGAGCTGACGAGTGATGATAACACTATTGAACTTTCTATTGGCGGGCATAGGTTCAGATAAAAAAATCGGATCAAACGGTTATTATGAATGCTAGTTGTGAAATAATCATGATACAAATACCATTTATTGAGCAGAAGCATTCCTCTCGATCGCATGGATCTTTTAAATGAATTTAACTAAGGTAATTCAATTTTTGCCACACAATCTTTCAAACGTTGAGACTTGACAATCGAGTAGCGATAGAGAGCCAAATTTTCCATCATCGGTAGCCTGGAATCGATTGCGTTGTGCAAAAGGTGCACTGGTTATTAGTTTCATGAGCGAATTTGGCTCAACACACTACTGTTGTTGCGGTTACTGGGCCAGACCTTATAGAGACGTCATTGGCCCAGACCTTGTATAAACGTCATTGAGCTGTGATGCATGTCATGCTGCGCTACCCAATGAGTCTATACAGACGGTGGAGAAGAAGTAGTTTAAGTTGTATTAGTGCAATGCAAAATACTGTCATTGTGTTCGTAGAGATGATGCACTGTCTGTTTTTTGTGAACATGCGTGACGTAGATCTCAAAAATAGCAATTTACAAAGCAGCAACGTCACAAGATAGAATGTTTATTTTCGGTAATTGGTATAGTTTTTAAGGTTTCCGGCTGAAAAATGTTTTTTTGTGCACTAAAAGGGTGCGGAAAAAAACTTAACTTCTTTGTTATCATTCGCTTGTTTTGGAGTTCTGCTTCACTACCGAAATCATGGATTGTTTACATTTTCGTTACTAAACCCACAAACCCCTGCTCTTTTCCACCTGTATAGAACTCATTGCTGCGTTGCCGACTCTACTCAGCGGTGTAACCGGGACTCAATATAAATCCGGCAACATTTGACTGCACGGTGGGTTCGGCAACAGTGTATGAACTATTGAAAAAAAGGAAGAAATTGCTTTCTGGAACGTCATCTGTCGAATTTTGCGGTGACGTTCTTAGGAAAGCCATATAACGCAGTTACGTAAACAAAAATAAAAACATAAACAAATTATAATAATAAAACGTTTGCACGTATAATCAAAGTCACTCATTACTAACGAACTGAAATTCTTTTTAATTGTTATTCATTTTGATCGCATTGCTTATAATTTAAACTTACTCTCCTTGCAGTCACTTTGAAAAAAAAAATGAAATGAAATATATAAATTTATTTGAAACTATCCCTAGTATATCAAGAGAAATTTCTTTCAATTTGACTATATGAAGCTTATTCTTTGTCGGATGTTTTCAAGTTTGTTTATCAAATCAACAGGTTCTTGAGTGGTGGCGTGCTGTAGTAAACTCGTCGGTAACTTTGATTCGATTACGCAAATAAAAATAATCATTCTAATGTTGTACAGGATCTTATTAGTATTCTTTAGAGAGTCTAATGTAAGGGGTGGAGGTGCGTGCATTTGGATATGGTAATAAAATTGATTCAAGCAGCCTTAACGTCAAATAGACTACTGCAACGGTGAATGACCTATCTGCTAAAGAACACGACAAATTTCTCACCAACAGAAGCTTACAAAGTCATCAAAGAAAAGCGATGCTCTAAATATCGTTTAACATTTCCCCAACAAAATCCCTAGGAGCTGTCAAAATTCATCATGCACACACACACACCCACACTTGCCAGGCCGAGCCCGAGCATCTGCTGGAAGCTGCCGTCGCTGAAAACGACGATGGAAAAAGCGTGAGCATTACGTGATTGCGGGTCGTGACATGCCCTCCTTCCGTTGATGACCTCTCCGTCCGAGCTGATGCGTGCGCGCCCGGTTTGTGGGCGTGGCCACGCTAACGTTGGCGGCAGGAAAAATGCCTGGAGTGAATCACCATTAGGACCGCAGTAGCAACCAGCACGCCGCTGCCGAGTTGGGCGTGCCTTTGATTTGATCTGCTTGGACGCGTTGCTAGCTGGAGGCACGTTTGTGATTCAAAGTAGGTCTGGTCGCGAAAGGCCATCACACCCTCGCACAGTGTGTCGCGGCACAGCAAGGGAAGAAGCATTCCCGACCAACCGGCAGCCGCCAGGTGTGTGGGAGGAGGATGTCGCCACGAGGAAAAACGTGAAATTCGAGGGCGGTCTCGCTTGGCACACGTGGTATTTACTGTGAGAAAATCGGCTTCTTTCTGACGGAGCGCGACGGATGGCGACGCACCCATTCGACCTGGTGGCTTTCAGAGCGATATGAATGATTTCTCATTTTTATGTCCAGTCGTTTATTTGTTTGCTCCGGTGGGCATTCGTTGAACTT
Organism: Aedes japonicus; assembly: GCA_034211315.2. Taxonomy (NCBI): domain Eukaryota; kingdom Metazoa; phylum Arthropoda; class Insecta; order Diptera; family Culicidae; genus Aedes; species Aedes japonicus. Next base: position 196,915 of record JASCZW010004581.1, on the reverse strand, counting down.
TGAAGAAGCGTGCTTTCGATGAATGCTGAACGTTCGTACGAGGGCGTGGAATTAACTTTGATTGCTGATCCAGTTTGTGACGTTCTTGGAATTCGGTTCCCCGACGAGGAGAAGTTTTTGTTTTGAAACGTTCCACGTCCACCGAAGGAATTCGATATCTGCCATTGCCATAGTGTTTGATTTTCGCTTGGATCGGTTAGCAGCTTTCGTCAATTATTGGCGCCGGCGGGCCTTCGAAATTGTTCAAAACCAACGGTGGAAAAGTGGAACCTTTCTGCGATCCGGGTTCCGCATTGCCACTGGCATAAAGCAGAGTCGAACGGCAGGTTGGTCGATTGGTCCTCCGACCGTAAGCCGGGCTTAACGACGCACAACAAACGAAAAAAAACCGAAACGCTTTCATAAAAATGCACGCGTCAAAAAGGACTGCGTCGCGTGAATACAAATGTAAATATTGATCAACTTGAAAGTTTGATTGATACCTGCGCTACCGGTGGGTGACACTATCAGTTCTGGTTGATCAGCTTACCGCCGTCGAGCCAACGACGATGGCGGCGAAATCGTTGCTACTCAAGTCAAGTACGTCGTCCGGCATGGCTTGGCGCACCGAATCTCGTTGTTAGAAGAACCGAGAGTGGAAGTTACAAAAGCAATCAGTGTCGGAACGGTGCGCTGGATTTCGCCTCTGACCACCGGTGACTTGATTGCAGGTGTTGTTGAATACGCTGGAGGTTTTTCGTGATTCAATCCGATTGAGGGCGTCCGGCATTCCTCGATTGTTTAAGCCGACGAACGCTTTACACCGATACATGCGGCGATAACGGGCCGTTATTAATTGTGCAGAACGTGTCAGGCCAGGCTTGAAGGCTTGATTTAAGTATGGATATCGATTGCATTCAAAACGGATCGAGTGATGATCTGGAATTTTATGCAGGCATGCTGGATCACTTATGGTCATCGACTGCATTTTTTTCGTTATTTGCGCCAAACAACCGGCCGCAGCCCAAATCGAGCAAATCTTGATGGACAGAGGGCAATGTGTTCCCGAGGCAGTTCTCCTGCTGAGAAGTCCGATACGGATCGATCGCCCTTTTATAGCCACAAAGAATCACTTTTTTATTATTGCGATTATCAACGATGCTGGTTAGGCCGATGCCTTTATCAGTGCTTGGTTACCGAACACACAGTGGCCAGCAGTCAGTCAGTCAGTGGTTCCCGGGTTGCCGCTTGGATCGGCTGGCAATATGTTTATATGGTCAGAATCCATGCGGGTTTCGTTCACTTCTGGTTGGATGATGGTGGCTCCCAATTTGGATCGATGCTGGCCTTTGTGCGTATGGCAGGTAGCTGGCAGTGCTGTCATCGCTACCCACCCGGTCCGTGGATCGCGGTGGACCTGTTTTCTTTTGCGTTTCGGAATCCGATCCAAACGGTAGGCAGCCTTGCATGTAGCGGTAGAACCAGTTTGTTCGATGTCCATTTCGTCCGGGAACAACTTTTCATGGGAAAATCTGCGTTCGATTGCGTTTGGTCGCGGCGATGATGATGATGATGATGATGATGGTGATGACGATGAAGCTGACGGTGGTGTGATTTGTGATCTCGCGTTCTTGGAATGCCCTTGTCGTCCATGATAGGCAAGCAGGAAGATGATCGCTCAGTCCGGAAATAATTCGGTAATATGGTACAAGAAAATACCGTCAGTTGCCTATCACCGTTAATATCGAATCACTTAAGTTAATGTTGCATGTTGCATTGTGTTCCTAAAAACAATTCCAAGGCAAGCTGTTGTAATTTTCTCAAAAATTTAGATGACGTGATTGTGAGCCCATGCTACATGGAAACGCTAAAAATTTTGTTGGAATCACTATGAGAAATGCTAAAGTTTTCTGTTCACCCTCTATCTCATCACCAAGATAACAGATAAAAAGGAAAAAAAAACACACTTTGAACCACTACTAATCAAATAAGATTGCGTTCCTCACGTTTAAAAAACATTTTATTTAGGGAAGCGGAACCTATCTTGAGCTCAATAAGCAGACCTCCTGTGGAAATCGGCGAATATGCACTGAATATCGAACACTGAGTACACAAGTTATTCCTAATTAATACGTTCACTTCCCGTTATTCGTTTAGTAACACACGACACATTAGATTCTGAAAATTTTCTTCCAATATAATACGGAAAATTTGCCACTGCTTTGTATCTATTTTAATATTATCACGCAAAACATTAATCCCATCTCTGTACACATCTTAAAAGCACTGATTCTAATCAAGAAAAAATACAAACAAGTTAACGCTCTCCACTACTACACCCAAAAATGAAGTAGATCATTTGACAGCGCTTCACGTGTGTTGGGTAGCATGCATATAACCAAGATAAAATGAAAGGGTTTGTTTGTTATTCTTCCTTGAGAATATTGACAACAAGACTCACCATAACGTTGGGCATAGAATGCTCTGTGAATGACTGAAAACGCACACTAGCGTTGATGTGTATGCTATGCAGTATGTGAGCAGTGCCGCCAAATTCAACAGAGATGGAATAATATTATTATATGTGGAATTTTATTTCTGGGTACATATCGAAAAAATCTACAAGAAGTATGTTATTATTTATTTAATCTATGGGACAATAGTTCAAATTTGGGCGATTTGTAGCATTCCCACAAAAAAGGTGATATTCAAGTGCTGCCAAACTCATTTCATTCGAATAAGAGTCATAATAAAATAGTTTGGCAACATCAAGCGATTACGTCGATTGTAAACACGGTTCAGAATATAATACCTAAAGATAATACCATTAAATTGTTCCCATCAATGTTATGCGAATTCCAAATTGAGGTAAGACAATACCAAAAATGTACATCTGAGGTATTCCCAGGTATCCAAAATAACAAGTTTTGCTATTCGAGAGATATTTTGCTTGCAAATCTTAGATATTATGCTTAGGTATTTTACCTCTTAATCAGAGCTCTTTTATACCAAGAGCAGTTATCAAGATCACAATTAAGTATGGATATGTTGTTGTCTCCTGCTGGGGTGGTTTACAAAATAAATCAAAAGTGATGAACTTTGTAATTCGACTAATGTTTCTAATGTAAAATTTTAGGCAGAGTTCAAGAATACCGTCAATAATTCAAAAATTAAAGTAGAACATTTATCGAGATATGAATAAAAATGTTTTTTCAATATATAAACAAAAATAAATTTACTTAAAATGGAATATCTCCAATGCATGTGATCCAATTTCTAATATTTTGTCATCAAATGAAGCAATATTAAATTTACACTGTTCTTCTGAATATTACGGTATTCTAGGAATAATAGTTTCGACGCTCATTAGAAGAATATATATTTTTGCCAAAATTTTTGGAGGTTTGTAAAAAAAATTGTGCTAAACATATGATTAATAGCAAAATAACGTCAACAGAGAAATATATTGCATTTGTTAAACCCAAAGAAAAAAAAGATGAAAATAAGTGAATGAAAAAATACGCTCTCTCTCTCTCTCTTACACACACAAACAAACACACAAACACACACACACACACACACACACACACACACACACACACCGTTTTTTGTCATTCTTGGGCACCATAGCAAAACTTGAGCTTCATCATTTATGCGTCGTTTTGGTTTCTCTAACTAGAAAGTTTCTAGAAAGTTTCTAATAGAAACCAACAGTAGACACACAGCATTGATTCGTTCCAAAAGCTTTGATATCGTCGTTCTATTTGCTCCATTTATTGGTGGAACCGTTCACCGTGCTCATCACTTTCGTCGCCAAGATTCGGCGGGAAGAAATCCAAATGTGAGTGGAGGAAATGGATTTTCAATGACATGTGCACACCTATAGTCATGAAGAGCAAGGAGTTATAAACTACAAGGTGATCCTGGTGCGAGCATTGCTACACCTGCAACTAAATGAATGAACATTACGTAGAAATGACGCTTTTATTTATTTATTTTTTGGAATGAGTTTTTTTTTTGACTGAGAAGGGTTCAAACTCCTATTAGAACATTCTACTTAGCCATACACAGTTTGTGGCTTAGTTATCTGGATGATTCTCAGGGTTGGATGAAATTTGTGTTTGAAATCACCAGGCATGAAATGGCATTAAAAAAAACCCGCATACCAATTTTCGTTCCATTTGCTTGATTAGTTCTCAGGTTATGCAGAAATTTGTGTTTCATCTGTATGAGAGCCTGCTGCCCCCTTCCAGAAGAGGAAACAGTCTCAAACAATCATAAGAACCTTCCCCGCCCTCAAAAATTCTTGCATACATACTTTCACTACCATCGGTCAGACAGACAGTCAGACAGAAATACATTTTAATTTATAAACATATAGGATTTATGGGCGTCCGATAACCCCCACATGCCAAATGTGGTTTCATTTACTAGAATAGTTCTCGATATATGCAGAAATTTGCGTCTCATTCGTATGTGAGAAACCCCCCCCCCCCCCCTTCAGAGGGCAGAAGGGTCTCAAACCACCATAGAAATATGTCTGACCTTCAAACAAATCCACAAGCCAAATTTGATTCCATTTGCTTAATTAGTTCTCGATTTATGCAGAAATTTGTGTTTCATTTGCTTCAGAGCCCCTCCCCCCTTCAGAGGGCGAAACAGTCTCATATCACCACAGAAACATTTCTCTCCTTCAAAAACCTCCATATGCCAAATTTGGTTTCATTTGCTGGATTAGTTCTCGACTTATGCAAAAAATTTATACTGTGCCATAAAAATGGAATTAAAATCTTGGGAAGAGCAAAGGGTGATGACCAATTGGTTGGTCACCACAAAGTGTTCTCAAGCGAAAAGGTTTATAATTCCAAATGTTACAATTAGTAAAAAGCTTCTGGAGCTCAATAAGAGAGTTCTTTGTACCTACGCGGGCCTAGTAACCGGACATTGCCCCAATAGATATCATTTGAAAAACATTGGCCAGGTTCAGAATGATATCTGTCGTTTCTGTAACATGGAACGTGAAACCTCGGAACATCTGCTTTGCAGTTGTGATGCTGTTAGTACAAGAGCAGACTTCAAATTTCTGTTACAGTGGCTATATGCAACCTAAAGAAATTTGGACTGCAAATCCTGGTAAGGTGGTGGGTTTTATAAACTCAATTTCGCCTGACTGGAGACGCGTCTTAGGCTGGTCACTTGACAAATGGTGATCTAGCTTTAAGATGCGAATTAGTATAGTAAACAGGGGTATATCACAAAAGTTCAACTCAGTGGACATGAGTGATTCTACGCCACAACAAAAAAAAAAAAAAAAAATGCAAAAATTTGTGTTTCATTAGTATAGGAGACCCCCCCCCCACACACACACACACTTTTCAAAGGCAAAGAGGTCTCAATTATCATAGAAACATTTCTCTCCTTCAAAAACCTCCATATGCCGAATTTCGTTCCATTTTCTTGATTAGTTCTCGAGTTATGCATAAATGTGTGTTTCATTTGTATGAGGAGCCCCCTTCCCTCTTCAGATGAGGGAGGGTCTCAAACCAGCATTGAAACAGTATTTATCTTCAAAAACATCCACATGCCCAATTTGGTTCGATTTGCTTGATTAGTTCTCGAGTTATACAGAATGTTTGTATTACATTTGTATGGAGCCCCAGCCTTAAGGACAAGGAAGGATCTGAAACCATCATAAAAACCTTTCTTGCCTTCAAAAACTCACACATGCTAAATTTGGATTCTTTTGTTTGATTAGTTCTCGAGTTATGTAGCAATGAATGTTTCATTTGTATGGGAGCGCCCCTTTCCAGAGAAGGGAGGGGTCTAAGACTATCATAAGAACCTTCCTCGGCTTCATAAATCCCTGCATACAAAATTTTACGCCGATCGCTTCAGTAGTTTTCGAGTCTATTAGGTTCAGACAGACAGAAATCCATTTTTATATATAGAGATAGATAAAAAATTAATGAATTTCCCGTAAAATACCCAAGTAACTACAAGCATTATATTATTGCACTTATTCAACCCAAAATCAACATCGGTAATGCGGGATGGCGGGAAAGCGTTAGATAAGCTTGAAAATGTAGTGATGCATTACCAATGCAATAATGCTACTTCAGCAATGTCTTATGGCATTACAAAAGATGTAGCATTAGTTCGATCTTAGTGGGGTCCTTTTCAGCTTTAATTCAACTTTAACGATGCACTAGACGTAATACATATGCCCTATATGTGCACGCCTCGTGGTTTCTTGTATTACAGCCTCGTGGTTTCTTGGGTACGCTCTTCAAACTCTTTTTTTCTAAATTCGAAGTCCAAGTGTTTCATGTCGGAAATAATGCGTCGCGCTATACAGTACCCAAGCAGGAGCGAATAACTTGTAGCTGGCTTTGGTATTTATGAGCTCATATTAAGAGGTAAAATACCTGAGGATAATACCATAACATTGTTCCCACAATGTTATGCGAATTCCAAGTTGAGGTAAGACAGTACCAAAATAGTACCTCTAAAGTATTCCCAGGTATCCGAAATAACAAGTTCAGTTATTCGAACGATATTTTACATGCAATTGTTAGGTATTTTATTTAGGTATTTTACCTCTTAATCTGAGCTGTTTTATACCAAGGCCAGCTATCAATATCAAAAGTAGGTATTCATATGTTATTTGCTCCTGCTCGGTTACACTACTTCTGACACTATATATAACGCCAACTAGCAACTTATTTCGGAGTTTAACTGAAACGATCACAGTAATTTATTGAACAAAACATAATGAAAGGAAAAAATACACATTTGAATTTTAACTTGCACATATACATGGCAAATTAATGAACTAAGGGTTTTAGTTTCAACCAGGGGGTTGCCAGATGCATTGATTATTTGTCACTTCCCCCAGTGATTACAAAGATTATTGTGACTATTGATGATAATTTATGATTACTCATGATTATTCGTGATTACTCATGTTAACTTGATGATTACTTATGATTACTTGCGTGATTATACGATTACTCAGTGATTACAAAGATTATTGTGATTATTACTTATGATTAGTCATGAATATTTGTGATTACTCATGTTTACTTGATGATTCTTATGATTACTTACATTATTATTCGATTACACAGTGATTACAAAGGTTATTGTGTTTACAGATGATTACTTAAGATTACTAATGGTAACTCATGATTTCTTCATGGTTACTTTTGATTACAGGCGTGATTCTTGATTGCTTCCCTTTCATACGTTTTTGACCCCAACTGGTCCCAAAAACCCATTTTTTGATCGATTCCGATTGTGTCGATATTACATAATAGGTACAAATATCCAGTTTTGAAATGCGTACATAAAACCCGGATTTGGTCATTATGGTCATCAGGAACTTGCTCCAAATGAAAAAAAGTCCTTCTGGAGACTCTAAACTTGGCGATCTGTAACTCTGTAACCAGTCAAGTAATCGGGACGTTCTAAGTACCATTGAAAAGGTATTTTTGTATCCTATGAGTACAAATATAATATTACAACATTACTGGTTCTGGCAACCCGTAATATCAGAAAAGTCGTTTATTTTAGCAGATTTAAGCATGTAATTGACACAAGAATAGCATCTTGTGCTGCAGATTTTTAAATCTAACTTCTCTGAAGTTTATAAAACACTTCCAGTACTCGTTTTCGATGAGCACTGATCAAGTCTGGTATTCATGGCACCAGTGTACCCCAAAGGAGGTCAATTTTGTAACGGTGATGCTCCCTTCATTCTTCTTACCAAAACCAAGTGATCGACAGCTCATGATTGCTTGATTTTTATGCAGGTGGATATTTTAATGCAGAAATATATCATTGATCATAGGAAATTAAACTTCTTGATCTTCAATGGTCACTGGAATGTCCCCTAGAGAGACAAGTAATATCGACTGTTTAGTTTTTGCACCAGAGCCATGCTATCGACGGCTCAATCTTCGTGATTTGTCGTGCTCAAGATTATGCTAGGTCGGATATAAACCAGTTGTTTTTTCAGTTGGAGGAAGTTCCTGATGGCCATTATGACTGAATCCAGTTTTTCTGTACGTATTTTAAAACTGGACATTTGTACCATTATGTGATAGCAATACAATCGGAATCGATCAAAAATTGGATTTGTGGAACCAGTTGGGGTCGACAACGTATGTAAGGGAAGCAATCAAGAATCACGCGTGTCATCAAAAGTATTCATTAAGTTATCATGAGTAACCATGAGTAATCATAAGTAATCATCTGTAATCACAGTAACCTTTGTAATCAAATAATAATGTAAGTTATCATAAGTAATAATCAAATAATTATGCGTAATCATGAGTAATCGATAATAATCATGAAGTAATCATAAGCTATTGTCAGTAATCTCAAAAATCTTTGTAATCACTGAGTAATCAAATAATCACGCAAGTAGTCTGAAGTAATCATTAAGTAATCATGAGTTATCATCAGTAACCACAATATTCTTTGTAATCACTGAGTAATAAGAGTAATTTTGGGAAAGTGCAAGTAATCAATGCTGTTGGATATCCCTTTGTAACTGCTCAAAAAGAAAGAAAATCACCTTTCCAACTACTACTAATCAAATTGGGTGGCGTTCTTGACGTTTAAAAAACATTTCATTAAAATAGCAAAAAACAAATGAGCAATGAAGCAATGGAGCACAATGATACTTACTTTATAAGAAATATAATTCACTGGAACAATCTCACCAAACGCAATGAAATAGACAAACCAATGAAACGGAACAAATTACCCTAGAAAATCCTTCCGCTCTCATCAGTATGTCTTGTGGATTTTTTTTTTTCTTTTATAGATCTTGCAAACACGTCCAGTTTTCGGAAAAAATGAGTTTTAAGTCAGTCAGTCAGTCAGTCAGTCAGTCAGTCATTGCAGACTTAGAAACTACAGTTATTATAGACTCAGAAACTACTGAACCGACCGGCGTTAAAATTCGAATCCAGGGGTTTTTGGCACTGCAAAAGGTTTAAAAAATTGCATGAGATCCCTTCTTTCTTTGGAAGAGGGAGCTCTCATAAAACCGAGAAACAAATTTCTGCATAACTTGAGAGCTAATCAAGCAAATAGAACTAAATTTGGAACGTGGGAAGTTTTGAAGGCAATGGTTGTATGGTGGCTTTGTGGCCCTCTGGAAAACGGAGGCTCTCAAACCAATGAAACACAAATTTCAACCAAACTTGTGAATTATACAGGGTACGAAACCACAAAACGTGAATTTCTCGGTTGAGAAGCATGTTCTGAAAGAAGTTTCCTAATCAAGAAAAAAACTCATTCCAAAAAAAAAACCATGAACGTCCAAGTTTTATTAAATTATTATTCATTTTGTTGTTAGCGAAGCCGCACTCGCACCGGGTTCAGCTAGTATTCATATATTATCCTTGGTGTTTCTGCTAACTAATTTATATTTCAACAATAGTGATTTAAAGGCAAACTAAAAGTGAATTGGTACGCCGCTAGCACGCCTCTAGTGTTGGGAATCAAAAATCATTGATAGCGGATTGTTTAAGCTTCTATAGAGAACAACTGGTGCAATATTGATCAAAGTAGTTGATCTCGTTCAGAGATAACGTCAAATGGATCTTGAAAGAAGAAAAAATATTGTGCACAAACACCTGGAGAATCCGCAGTGGAGTGGTCCGGTTTCAAGCTGGCTAATGTGCTGGAGATGCCGAAAACAACCAGGAAAATCCTACAAGGAAACCTCGAGTATGGCAAGGAATCAGCGGACCAAGATGTTGAGGTGCGCGAAAGCCAACCCTGTATTTCGATCCTAAGTGGCCAGAAGATACACTGTCAACCTTCAATCGGTACAGAAATTCCTTGCCAGGGAAGGATACAAGGTCGTTCAAAGTCAGTGAACATCCGATCCGGAACATGAAGCAGAATTCCGTAGCCAAAAAACGTACAAGCCTATTGTACGACCTTCTTTGACAAAACACAACATCAGCATTTTCATCAATGACGAAATACAAATGGGTAGAGCATTGACGTATGTTTCATCATCCAGACAGTCAAATTTTGTCAGAAATTTGTCGTACAGCTTACGTGCTTTTGTCTTAGAACTGGTTTCCTAATTCTCGTTCCTGTTTGGGGTTTTATTACCTTGAACGGCCTATATCCTGTTTTTTCTTCGCCTTTGGAACGAAAAAATTCGATGTTTTGAGCTTTTTAGTCACATCTCGGAAGTCAAGTTATCGTTGATCCCAGAATGCCCCTTAATCTAACAGAAGTATAAACTCTTCGATTTATTGAATCCACGGGTGTTCATCCTTCTTGATTCTAAGGCCAGAAGACAACTGGCTGAATCCGTGAAAATAACCATTGACGTGCGGTACGCTGCAGTAAAACGCCTCTGGACGAGAAAACGTTGCCTGCTTTCAGAAGGTTGAACAAATCTGCAAGGTCAGTCCAACGGTATTTTCACTTTTCCAACCATCGGTGTACACCACTGTTGACCTGTGGAATCTGGTCGCAAGCAGCTATTGGACGACTGAACGAACTCTATCCGGCGGATCACCGGCTCGTACACTTCACTTTACGGCCCATACTATCGACGGTTATCTGGATCTAATCTGGATTGCCGTTTGTGCTGCAGATCAAACTTTAAGGAATTCAAAGAGGAGTGGGCTGAAGCTGGAGAACTTTATTTAAAACTTTATTTAAAACTCAACAATGCTTTAGGTCCTAAGTAACATTAGAGATATTCTCTTCGTCGATTTTCTATTCGTTAGTAGATTGTCCAAGAACCGATGTGCTGTCGTGTTGCTTCAACACTTTAAAACATTTCTTTCATTTCAGGATCAACGGAATGGAGATCATATTTAATAGATACGAGTAATTGCAGTATTTTTCATTTTCATAAATATATACACTATCATATAAATATTTCATGGGAATGGGAGGGACCATCAGGGCACCCGATTGAAGCACTCTGGATGGGGGGGGGGGGGGAGAGGGAATGCTAACTCTCCATTGCTAACAGTTATTGAATAGAGGGTAGGCTTTTCTCCACGCCCATTGCGATTAGATAGCTTGCTCTTTTCACTAACTGTTCAATCTTGCTGTTGGAAGGAGATTCTTCTTATCCCTGTGGATACGTATAAGTGATGTTGCCTATCGATCCAACAACCCCCTTTTGGCCCTTTATACAAAGGCATGATAAGGATAATCAGTGGTTATTAAAGCTTGATCAAGTCTAACAGAGAGGAGAACCCATTGCCGTCGGACTTAGTTTCCATGCTTCAATGGGTGGTAGTACATATCATACATCATACATAAACGATTTGTTGATGTGTTGAATCCTTAATTACACTCTATATTACCGTACTGTGCGTTGAAAATACTTGAAAATACTTGTTGTTACATAGCCATAGGAATGCAAAGATCTTAGGACCTTTATGCATTGATCAGCTTGATCAGTTGATTCCGGACGCTTCGGAGCTCATTATTACAGCGTAGAATCTATCGTCAATAAGTTTGGCGAACAATACTCTGATGAAGTTTTTTTCAGAAGCAGATAATTTATCATCTCCATGCGAAGCGCTAGGAGCGGACAGTAATTTTATTGCTAGAACAAATAGACATGAAGAGATAGTGTGTTGATAGATCCGTAAGGGAACGGCAGGCTTTTGAAATTGAATAGATGTAAGTTTGAAAACGAGCGGAGGGCATTTGAACGGTAGTATACGATCAGGCACATAACCCTTTGTCATACTACCCTATGCAGGATAGGCAAGGGGGGGAAATTTCAAAAGCCTGCCGTTCCCTTACGGATCTATCAACACACTTTCTCTTCATGTCTATTTGTTCTAGCAATAGAATTACTGTCCGCTCCTAGCGCTTCGCATGGAGATGATAAATTATCTGCTTCTGAAAAAAACTTCATCAAAGATCGTTACTTCCGCGCTGGGGAGAATACAAAAATAACAATCAAAAGTGGAACAATACTCGTTCACAACACGAGGAAGAAAGCCAGGATCAGCTGACTCAAAATTGAATAGAAGGTTAGTCAACCCCATCTTTCGGAAAAGGTCGCTGTTGATTCGAGATTTGGCCAGATAGGCTGTTACCTCCGTAAATTCTATACTGTATACTGGTACGTTACGTATTTTATGAAGATGCATCATTCGTACTTCGTAAGTGACTCATTGTACAATTTTTGGGCACCGTTTTTGTGCACTTAACCCTCTGTTTACTGTAACCCTGTTTTACTTGTTTACTGGCTCGGAAGATCGAAAAAAATTTCGCAAACGAATCCTTCTGACTGTGACAGACTCCGACACACACCGGCTGATGGCTTCTTTAAGCACGTTTCCGAGATGATCAATTCGACAAAAAGTTTTCATGAGGGCCAATGTCGCAAACGTAAACAATGACTTTTTCCGCAAATTTCTCGAGAATGCTAACTTAATCATCTTGAATTATGACGATGATTGTACAGAACAGAGTTCCCCCTTTACAATGAAGTGGTAGTTTACTTTAGCGAGTTAGCATTTTCAAGAAATTCGCAAAATAAGCCATTGTTTACGTTTGCGACATTGGCATTTATGAAAAACTCCATGTCGGAGTGTAAACACTTTTCCTTCGTTTTGCATTTTCCACTCGTCAACACATTTGCCCCAACTGTTCTTGAAGGGTTTGAATATTGCAACGTCAGCCGGTAATGAGGATAATGCCAAGATCAGCATAAAGTTCTGCAGCTTCAACTCCCGTATGGGATGTAATATATCACGGGTAATGAAACATTTTGGCTTGCCGGGTGTTTCTATGATTGCTCCGGTGATATTTGCTGCAAAGTTTGGACCAGTTGATTCCAACAATATGTTTTTCACTGACGGATCTTTGATAGAGGATTCCGCTGGCTTTGGTGTATACAATGAAAATTGTAGCGTCGCTCGTAAACTTCAAGCACCTTGTTCTGTTTTTGTCGCAGAATTGGCAGCAATTTTTTTTTCCTTAGAAACTGTTGCCTCACTTACACCGGATCAATACTTCATTTTCACGGATAGTCTTTATTCTATAGAGGCTATTCGCTCCTTGAGGCCGGTAAAGCACACCTCTTATTTTCTCATGAAAATACGAGGTCTTCTAAGTGCTTTATCTTCACGTTCTTTTATTATCATCTTTGTTTGGGTTCCTTCTCATTGTTCGATTCCTGACAATGAGGAAGCGGACTCGCTTGCAAGGGTGGGCGCTATAGAAGGCGATATTTATGACCGACAAATCGCCTTCAACGAACTGTTTGCTATTTTTCGTCAGATATCACTGGATAACTGGCAGTATAAATGGAATAAAGGAGATTTGGGGCGATGGCTACATTCTATCACTCCTAAGGTGTCTAAGAAATGATGGTTCACAGGATTGGATGTGAGTCGAGACTTCATTCGTGTGATGTCTTGCCTCATGTCCAATCATCATTCTTTAAACGCTCATTTGTTCCGTGTTGGGCTGGGAGACAGCAATCTCTGTGAATGTGGACAAGGTTACCAGGACGCAGATCACGTTATTTGGTTTTGTGCTGAGAATCGTGGAGTCAGATCTGAGCTTTATGATTCCCTTAGGGCTCGAGGTAGACAACCCAATGTACCGTTTCGAGACATTTTGGCTGCACGTGATCTGGAGTTTATGAAACTCATTTATGTGTTTTTGACTAACAGTAGCCTTAGATTGTAGTTTGATTAACTTACTTGTTTAGGTTAAATTTTTGAGGATTGTATGCATCGGTGTGTGATTGTTTTTGTATGTGTGAGTGTGGTTGCGTGTGTGAGTGAGTGATTTTTTTTTATTGAAAACGTTCAATTAAAAATTGTAATCTGAAATCCTAGATATAAGAAAACCATTGTTACTTATGCTTTGTTCAAAATTTTCACCGCAATTTTCCCATCCATAAAATTGTAATTTCTATTAACCTCGAGACGGCCGCGAGTAATCGGTTCCACCTCTTAACCTTAGTTCAAAGATAACTGATGTATATAAACATGAAAACTTGGCTCTGTAAAGTTGATTCGATTGAGCCTGTACAAATAAATGAATTCATAAAAAAAAGAGAAGGGTGCATATTTTGTAAGTACGCCATAAAGTTTTCACAGTCCATCCATCCTTTCTCAGATTTTCCAACACCCCAATCCGGATCGAAACTAAGCCAAACTGGTTTGGACAGTCACCTCTAAGGCAAATTTGCATGATGTGGGAACATGTAGCCTTTCGCATCGAACGTGAATAGCACTGTCACATTCTTCTTAGAGTCTGCATTCTGTACCAAATAGACATTGCGATTTCCTTTAGATGCAACGACGGCTTTCGTGACAGGATCAAAAAGAAACGCCGTTTCATCACCGTTCAAAATACGACGCGGGTCGTTGAGAACATGTTCCAGGTTGATGTCCTTCATATATTGCTGGATATTTTCAAACCAGGTACGAATGTTCAACTCCATGTCCAGAAACGGTTGCGCCAAATATAGTAATGCTCTCCGGAGGTCTAATGGAAAGCTGTTTATGATGACCAAGGAGCAGCCACAACCATTTGAGACCTACGAAGAGCAAATTTTTGATTCGTTTTATGCAATGGTTAGGGCTGTTTTGATTGTATTTACCTGGCGTGTTATTCTTGAACATCGATTCACGAGGGTTCCTATCCAGAAACGCTTTGGCCCTGGAAATCAGGGCATGTTCTGTACATGGGAAACCTCGACACTCCATCTCTTGTACCCAGCGTTGCCATTAGTTTTCGAAAAATATCTGGCATATAACATATAAAAAATCTTGCAAAATCTGGCAATAAACGGAAATGTAAAAATCTGGACTAACAATTGAAGGGGCCCAAGAGGTTTTACAAAAGTTGGTAGGCCTTTTACAAATGTTGTCCAAAATTAGTCATTTTTTGACTAGTATACTCGCAAACTTCTGCTACTGACAAGCGTGGAATTACACTATTTGACCGATGCCAAATATTTGAACATTATTTGACCAAAAATTTGATGGCCTACCTATTTGCACAAAATAGCTACGAATCGTTTTCATTGGACGAGAACTACACACGAAATAGATACACTAGTTATTTTGCGGAATCTAGCTTCAATATGACAAAATGACATGAGTGCGCAAATGAATTAACAAAATAAACGTCAAAACCACGTGAAAACGTAATGGGAAAGGATTGTTCACACTAATACATCAAGGTTCATCAATTTGTTATTTTCACCACTGAAAATAATATGAACATATGAAAAGCGTGGATATAAAATAAGCAGTCACGCAAATCACTAAGAGCTTTAGTGGAATTGGATTGAACGACGCTTTTTTTTATCTATTCTTATTTCAAAAATTCTGGCATTTTGCAGGGTTTCTCTTTTTAACTTTTTGTCGATAAAAAGTCTGGCAGTGCCAGATAAATCTGGCATAATGGCACCCCTGCTTGTACCCAATCTATATTCTTTACTTCCTCTTCAGCTTTGAGCATTGTTTGTGGACCTCGACGAATTTTGTTCCTCCATTTTTCGCTCAATCGAAACTTAATCGTAGATTTAGGCACTCCGAAGGTCCTGGATGCCTGACCCAATGTCATTGCCTTAGATTTCACGGCAACAGCAGCCCGTTGAAGAGAAACTTCCGTGAGATTTTTGGTGTTTTTCTATGGAAGCGGGGCACGGGGGCTCGGCTCGGGAATAGAAGAAGCGCTTCGCCGAAATCAACATTATCATGACAAATTATAGTGAAATCACTTATATGTACTTTATTCTTACTTCTTCATCCAATGTTGATCTGAAAACTTCGTGATAAGCGTTGAAAAACAGCAAAATACAAAACTACGATAAATCGAGTGAACTGTCAAATGTTCGATGCATGTAAAACGAGGTTAGGACGTGTTCAATAAAATGGAAAGTGGCATCGGACGTTACCCCAATTATTGAATTTTAAAATTTGTCGGGCTTTTCTAATAAATGAAGAAACTTTAATTAACGTATTGAGAAGAGTAAATTTCAAGCTATTTAATAAATGCAAAGAACATGTGTATTGGCTTCTAACATCTTTTAAAAGCTTATCTTGGAAATGAACTTTCATATGAATTCTGATAAAAAATCGTCAGGTGAAGGCAAAACTGAGACACATGTGAGAAAGTACATATAATAAATTGGATGCAGAACTGAATTATGGAGTGAAAATCAATTTACAGCTACAAATTATAAACTGAATCCCGGAGATTAAGTACAAAAAACACTGAAGTGTGCAATAATTGGCAAATTACCCTATAACTGAAAACAAAATGTATCGTGACGAAATTTTCAGCACTGAAAATGGAAACATTTCAAAATAAACTGCTGTAAGCGCATTCTAGATCCGACCACTAGGAGCGCTGCTGTAAAACAAACAGTACGTCCAAGTATGAAATGACACAAGCTTTATCAAATATTCCACGTCGTGTTTTGTACAATATTTTCCCAACCTCGTTCAGCAATCTTCAACATCATTTTTTTAATATTGTACTAAAAATCCAATCAAACTCAAAGCCTCATAAATAATCGCAACCTACGAGCGTCCCGCACAAAACGATGCTAAAATTTATCGTCCCTGATTGCTGAACCTGTCTGCCGCTGCTGCATCTGCCCAAACGAATCTGTTCCTAACGAGACCCTTGGCCAAGTTACTGCTCCTCTCGAGATGACTTGCACCACCTTCTAAGCATCTATCTGAGCCTCAGCCCGCCGTGAATGTCGTGGCAATTTCAACTCGTCCATGATAGCGACGGAGGAGCGACAGAGGAGCGTTACTTTACGATCATTATTGATTATGAAATTCACAGCCGGCGGCTACAGTTGAAAGAGGGTGCCAATTCTTTCGATCCCCAGTTCCCAGCAAGTACCGCCGATCACGGACGACTGAGGGCGAGAAGAGATTATAATAAAAAAAGCAAGTTGAGAACTACGGAATCCTATTAACTGTTGACCGGTGAGAAGACTCCCCGAGCGTCCTACAGTGTCATCGTAAATAATCGTTCACGCGCCCTATTGTTGGATTCGGATTGTGCGGGTGCCGCCGCGGGTTGAAATATGATCTACAACGCCGCAAAGGTTTATGGGGGATGCACTGCTGGCAGCGTCTTTTGCGTCCATGATTTATGGCTAATGGAAACTTTCGATGAATCGAGGTGTCGAACCGGATAAGAATGATCCGCATGCATTCCTTTTTTTTATATCTTTCTCGATTAACGCACACTCATCACGGTACGTGTGGAAGTCCTCCAGCCCAAGAGTAGGGCCTTTCATTTTCATCATTAACCATCATAAAGCTGTCGGTTGCGTATTATTTTAACACCTCGTAGCGTTCTCTTTCCACGAACGGCAACAACGATGACAATTTTATTTCCCATGTCCACCGACAGGCGGCGGGCTGGAGGGAGATCGAAATTAACACAATCCTCATAATTGAAAGACAAAGCAAGTCGATGAGACGTCACCGGGCAAGCAGACAGGGCGCCACAGCCATCGGCCCAAGGTCCACGTCGCGTCGTCAGAAAATACACCTTTTTTGGGGTGGATGAAGGGAGGGGGGGGGGGTCAATCTTCGAGACGTTCGTTGATTGAGAGTTCATAAAAATTGAATCCGGAACGAGAGCTCAAGTAGCCGCTCCGGTGGTGAGCAAAGACAAAGTGGATCCTTCTGGGGACTTCGAGTGGGCCTCAAATGGACTTATAACAGTTCATAAATGTCGATGTGGAAGAGTGCCGTGAAATATATGCATTGCATGTCAGTTGAATAATTTGGTATTTATTAACCAATAATCGACTGTCCGGATGAGTTGTGGGTGATTGACGGAATGGGGATTTTGCAGTTGTTCAAGTGGCGTTCGGAGGTTCTTGGATGTGGGCCAATCGATGCACTCCTAGCTAGCTGGTTCCAGTGCGCTGTTCATTTCGCTTGTGCTGGTCTGCGGTCTGCATTTGGAATATTTTGCTTCAAGGATGCAAACCCCACTTCGAATGACTCATTCGCTATTGAAACCGACCCGGTGAATTACTTGCCCATAGAAAATTTGGCATACATTCCTCCGCTCAAAACAAAACAAAAATCGCATAATTCGATTGGCCTCTCTCTCACGGACAAAGGACCCCGATCGGTTCAAGTACGAGCTCGGTCCAATCGGCCTACGATCCGGGGGTAGCCAGACTTGAAAGCGATTACGTTCCTATTGTCAGCTCAAAATTGAAAAGCAATTTGCAAAGTGCTACTTATGCTGGACATTGAGCGGTAATTTTTACCGATATCGAATTTAATTGACTGCGACTGCGGTAACGTAACTCCGGTCCATTCACTCTCACCGAGGAGCTACTACTCGTGTCCAAATGCCAACAAATCTCCAAATATTTATAAAGCATCACACTACAGCTGGCCCCCGATGGCCGATGTGGCGTCTGGGCAAACAATCATTTATCACTCAAAAATTGAAGTCTATCACAATAGGGGTGAAGCGGGCATTGAGCGGCTGGAAGCGATCCCATCAGGTAGGCCCGCTTTCAAATTGGTGTTTGAATAGTCATAATACTCCCACTTGACTTTTCTTTAGTTTTTTCGCATTATTAGGCCCTGACTCCGGGGCTTTATGGATGGTTGCCAATATCGATCGGGGACGGACTACAATGCGTACGTTTCTCTTTCTGCTTATAATTAACTCCGGCTAAGAGACTTTAAACGAGCCAATGATTAATGACCTGCCGTAATTACAAGGATGCGTTTCTCCGCGCGTCACAACCACAATGCCGAAATGATCGGATCGATTGCTTCGGGGGCTTTGTTCCGCGAGGAATGCGGTGGCATGATAAGCCATGGTTGCTGGCAACAATGAGATGGACTCCAATAAGGTGCACAAATCGGACGGTGTGAAGAAATCATGCCAGCATGGGCGGTGGTGGCTAGGGTTGGCAGATTTTGGGTTAAGAAATTCTTTTTACTATAGAAAATTCACTAGTGAACGGAAGAGAGGTAAAGCCCGACGCATACTAATGATCATAACCTATGAATTAAACAGCATACACGGTTAATAAAAACTTCAAACAAACGGGTATTTATTCAGCTTTCAAACGATATGAAGGGTGTTCCGATCAAAATTTGGTCAAACAGCAAAGTCGATCAAAGTTTTTAGTGAAATAATTTTTCTTTTTCAGGTTCAGTTAATATAGAATATACTAGAAATATTCTGCTAAGCTTGCTTTTTACGCAATGTGCATTGCCGAGTCTTTCGTTTAACACCTGTCATAGGATACTGTACAGTCCCCTTGTCCACTTTATTCGTCGCAGAACGCCAGTTTGCCTTGAACTGTTTCTCGCTCACAACAGTTTTTTGAGCCTTTTATAGGTACCGCTTGCCGATGGCCCAATATTGTTCGATTGGGCGGAGCTCTGACGTGTTGGGAGGGGGGGGGGTCTTGTCCTTGGGCACCACTTGAACGTTGTTGGCAGTCATGGCCTTTTATCCGTAATGGCAAGATGCCAAATCTGGCCAAAATAGAACGGAACAATTGTGTCGCTTAAGGAAAGGCAGTAGACGTTTTTGTAGGCACTCGCTCAGATAAATTTCCTGGTTGACGGCTCCGGTCGCACTGTAAACGTAGCTCTCCAAGCCACGGGTACAGATGACGGGTCCAGGAATGTTCAAAGTCTGCCTTGACGTAAGTTTCATCGTCCTGTACCACGCAATCAAACTTCGTCATCATCGTCGTGTACAACTTTCGCGATCGTGCTTTGGCCGACGTGTTTTTTTTTTATCGTCGTGATTTCGAGTCACCACTTTCTTGTAAGTCGACAGTTCAACTCGTTTATAAGCTCTATTCACGTTTGAAGGCGCCACACCCAGCTTCTTTGCGACATCTCGGACGGAGAGGTTGGGGTTCCGCTTGAAACAGCGGGCAACTCTTTTTTCGTCGCTGAGGCCTCAGGCTTTCAATTTTCCCCCATTACAGCTTTCCTGTCTGTCAACAAACGTTCATCGAACACTTTAAATAGGTTGGTAATAGTTAATTTAGCCACATTCAACAATTTCGCCAGCTTGGCGTAGATTAGTTTGGATTTTCACCATGCACGTGCAAAATTTTGATGCGTTACTTCTCTTCCTTCGACTACATTTTGATATCTGAAGTGCTCATCTCAAAGTCAAAATAGAAGCATGATGCTACACGCACACATCTTCAAAATGAGGTACGTACAAAAATTGTTAATGTACGATGAAAGAAAATGCCTCAACTTTAATTCGACCAAATTTTGATCGAAACACCCTTTATCACAAGTTATTACATTTCAGCGTTTCGAACGAACTGACACACTTTATCAATGCCATCATGATCTGCACAGTCACTGGTGACACAGTACCGGCGAACTTATTGTACTTTAAACGCATTTGTTGTGCGTTTGTCACTTCTTTACCGCATCCTTGAAGTTTTTGCTTGACAATTGCCCAATATTTTCCAATCGGTCTGAACTCAGGGCAAGGAGGATTAATCTCTATTGCGATAAAATTAACATTGTTCGCAGCAAACCCTTCTAGTACCTCCTTAAAGTAGTGGCAGCTGGTTTGATCCAGCTGAAACATAACGTTGGTCTTGTGCTGCCGAATGAAGGGTAAAATTCGCTTTATCAGACACTCTTTAATGTAAACCTTCGACGTCATAGTTTTTGGGTAACGCAATTTTTGCCACGTTTTCAGCTTTTAGGTGTATGCACCAGTGTTTCTGGACTCCTGGTATCCTCTCCATTAACGTTGCAGTTCTGATAACTTAGAGCTGCCTGCTGTAGGCTCCTCCATAAACTCCTTTGCTTCTATCCGGTTCCCGGGGCCTTTAGCTCCCACCTTCGATGCAACCAATTCTGCTCCTAGAGGGTGCTCCACATAAAATTGCACCACGGAAAGAAAACGACGGAGAAAATTACCCATAGGGTGTTTTCTCTTGAAAAAGTTGGTAGAAGCAGTTTAGAGTGATTTTTTTTGTTGTACTTTCATCGCTGTCAGTTTTTTCGAAAATTAGAAAGAATGGCGTCACTCGAAAAGCAATGTTGCGAATTCATTTTGCGCAGGCACCTAGAAAATCCTCAACTATCTCATCAGGACATCAGAGAACAATTTGGAATCGGGTATTCAACGGTGAGTCGTGTGATTATACGTTACTACGAAACTTTGAGCATTGAATGGAAGTAGAAATGCGTTCAGAATGGATGTTCTGGATGATCAGGATCACAAGCGTGTCGTGAAAGCGTTCTAGCGAAATCCCAATAAATCTGTACAAGTATTTAGTTCAGAGCGCCAAGGACCGGGAGGAAATGCAAACGTACAAAGTGCAGAAGGCTCCAAATCGTGACGATCGGCAAAATAAGGTGGGAAAGTGGGAAAGCTCGGAAGCTGTACACCCAGATAATGACGAAGCCTCATTGTCTCATCATGGATGATGAGGCTTACGTCAAGACGGACTTCTAGCTGCTACCCTCCGCCGACGAAGAGTTCCTCGAAAATTCTTCCGATACCGAACCTCAGTGAGCCATCCTGCTCCAATGTACGCTGCTGAAGACTCGGGCCGACCTCTGCGGCCTACAATGACGAAGAGTCTCTCGGCTGTGGAACATCCCCGATGCTGATTACCCGTTGCTTTATTCAGCCGTTTGCTTGGTCTTCGCTGCAGAGCCGACATTTTCATCGCGACATATTCTGTGGCCGACGTTTTCTAGGCTGGTATGAAGCATTGTGCGTCGTATTAAGCCAAATCGTGTGCAGTCAAAGATGTTGTTCTCTGGTGTCTAATTGACATCTGCGCATTCTGGAAAGAAAGAAAAAACCGCGTGTCCGAATCTGTACAAATACTTCCTATACTTCCTATAGCAGCCACGACCTGATAGACATTGATTCAGGTGAAAGTTGACCTCACCGTGCTTTCTGTGCATACCCGAGGAAACGTTCGGGATCAACCGGCGTGTCCACCTTCCATTCACCGCATTATCTCATTCCTCTTGTCACTTCCTCATAGTGTCAATCCATGGTCTTCTTCGAACTCTTCTGGTGTCTCTGTCCAAATAGCACTCCTGATCCTTCTCCAACAATAGAACAATGGGGATCACTCAAGCTACGACGCAGACCGCTGCAAATGATGTAGCGCGGTTGGCTTTAACCACCCTCAAGCGCAACAATCTGAATGTGCTGTTCAAACATGACCTATTTTTTGACGTCTTCATTGCTCGGAGTATTGACGTAGATACACTAGCTAGGAACCTCCATCTGCTTCTACTTGTCACTGAATGGTTGCGCATGATTCTGGCCAACACTGTGGTCGCTTTTGCTGCTTTTTGACGTGCGTAATCTACGTGGGAGTTGAAGTTCAGTCGATCGTCGATTATCAAGCTCAAGTACTTGACCTCATGCTTCTCCAACCGTAATTTCCGCCTGTTGCACTGCTTTTCGGTTGCTGATCACCACCACCTCTGTCTTGTGATGGGCTATCGCCCCCTTCCACAATATCTATCGCCTCGGTCGTGAGTACTTCCACCTCTTTTCGTGATTCCCTGACTACTAGAAGGACAACATAGCGTGCGAAACCGGCAATTCTCACACCCCTGAAAAGATCCAGCTTTAACACTCCATCATACATCGTATTCAACAGAGTTGAACCGAGGATGGATTCCTGTAAAACGCTTTCTGTGATTGTCATTCTTCTCTCTCCCTTATCAGTCTCATAAATCAGCCTTCGGTTCTGCAAGTATCTTCTACAGATGTACTCTGAGACCCTAATGCTCTGCAACGAATGGGTGATTGCTTCTCAGCAGAACTCCTTCTCCCTATTTTCTCTGCGACGTCTTCACAGCTTCCACTACCGTTCGGATGGCATCCAATGTGGACCTGCCTTTCCAGAAATCGAACTGCATATTAGATAGGCCATTCTCGCTCTCGCGTGTACTTAGTGAGCCTGTTCAGGATTACTTTCTTCAAAAGTCTTACGACCGAATCCAACAGGCATATAGGCCTAGCTGCCGAAGGTTTTCCATATTTTGGCAACATCACCAACTTTTGTTGCTTCCTGTTGTCGGGAAAGATACCTACATTGATGCATTTCTGCAATGTGGTGCTAAACATATTTAACATATTCTCCTGCATTGCTATTTTCAGAGCTAAGCCTGGGATTCCATCTGGTTCAGGGGCCTTCTTCAATTTTGAGGCATACCGGAATTTCAAATATTGCAAGTTAATAGACCGATTGTAGAAGATAGACTGGTCCTGGTTTATTCTCAAAGTTCTCTCATGTAATCTCTTTCGGTAAATGCGGAAGAATGCGGAAAGATAAACCTAAAAGTAGTGAAGCGGCGTTTTGGATTTTTTTATTTATTTGTCGTCAATCAAAGTAGACCAATTCTTATTAGTTATCATAATATGTGGAGAAGATCTTCAGATAATCAGACTTGACAATAGCCTCCCAGCAGGAGATTTTGGAGGCGTTCTTAACGTCAATCATTACAACAGCGCAGTTGAGTATGATCCTCTCCAGAAATTTATCGAGCGTATCTAACAGATTGCTGGATTCAGCAGCAACACTAGCTTCTGTATTTTTCATCTGTCCGATAAAGGGCTTTGCCTGGTCCTGAGACCACTAGCGCGAGGGATGCAGAGTTGCTCATTCCACCAGTAAGCTGGAAGCCGCTTGTTGCTCAGGTCCAGTTTCCTTGGCATGGTTGTGTCGGATGCTTTTACTAACGTATTCGTCAGCTCGCTCGCGTTCCGTTTCGACAGTTCGTTGTAGAACTGAAGTGCTTCAACAAAGAGTTCCTTGTCAACGATTTCGTCTTCCACTTCCGGCTCGCCAGATGTTCACTACGGGTACACTCACTATGGACTACAGAAGGTAACATCGCAAACGGATTCACAACCGTACGTGCGAAAAATGCAGGCGGTACCTACGTTCGATAGTGTAACTTCCAGCTTTGCCAGAGCTTCTAGCAGGCTGCACACTCTAGTTTTGATACATCTGCTGCCTCATTCCACAGTCCAAGCATTGAATCCTCCGATGATGCCCGGTCTTCTTCCAACGAGCTTTTCGGTCAGTGCATCCAGCAGCTGGTGGAAAAGCTCAATAGTCCACCTTGTGGAGTGCATAGTAGCTGCATGCAAAGATCTCGTTGATTTTGGCGATTGCGAACCCTTCGCATGAACTGGACACTACTTCCTGGAGAATCTGCCCTTAAACAGCTTAATCTGGCAAAGATAGACTGCAGCGCCATCTCTGCCGCATGAACTAATATGATAATACCAAAGAACGATTCGTTATCCACTGACAAATTTTGCATTTCTGTTTACAAAGCTAAACTAAAACTTCTTTTGCTCTGTAGCAGATCCCCGGGGGACAATGTTAACGGAACCAGTTTTTTACCCTCGTGTGATGAATTTCAATGCCTTTTGGTAATTATCACATAGGGCATGGAACTGGTTTTAAGCAGTTTATTCAGCACCTGGGAAATTTGATGAAGCTGTATGTAATCTTTAATTAGAACTATTAATATTTTGACGTTTATCCATTTGTTAACTTCTGATTTATCGAAACATACCTTCAGCATTAGAGTCTGAAAATTTTATAGCCATGTAATAAAATTCTCAATTTCAGGAACTTATTATGAGCATGAGGAATGCTTTCCGATCAAAAAATTTGTATATAAACTAAGAATATTGTACGATTGCGATTCCGTGCATGTTCGCGAAAGCGAAATAAAATTGGCCAGTTCACGAATTGCTGCAAACGTCAATTTCCTCAACCCATTCCTTCGTTTTACCCATCCTCTCTCGACAAACAATCAACCAAAACATGTCAATTGCTACGATCACAAACTCGTCTACAATCAGGTTATGAAACAGCTGTACTCGACCGAACTTTTAGTTCGTCATTGATCTTTAGATTGGCAATGTCTATTTCTTATTTCATCTACTCTCACGGAAATGTTAGACAAAGTGAGTGACTATGACGACAAACGGGTTGCTTCGTTTAAAACAAACAAATTTAAGAGACAGGTTTCACGTTACAATACCGGTGCGCTATATCCATATGGATAACAAGGAAGAGAGGAAACATGGGCTCTGTCAAACACAAAAGTGATGCCATAGCTGCCGCTCAACAGCGAAGCATCGTTGAGTACTATTGGACAGCTCCGATACATATTTTTTATTGCATATGATGGTGCCACATGATGGAAAATAAAATCATAAGCATTGAAACGACTAGAAGAAACATGAAATGAATAGCGATTTTAGATCATCTAAAAATTAAATAAATTTAACTCAATGCTCATCATCACAATCTGGCAACAAGCAAAGGTGTGAGAAGGAGCTGATGAAGACATTCCCTTGGGTACATGCGAACAAATCTAGAGAAAAAAAGTCAAAAGGTCGAAAGTAGCATTTGTACACAATGACATCTAGCGGATTTTTCTGTGATCACCTTGCTCCCACAAACAAAAAAGCTTCCCGTCGATAGTGAAAATAGAGGCTCGCAACCTTGCATTTCCAGAAAATTTACGTTTTATGTCATGGTTTACAATAGATCATTGTACGATGGCGTCATCAATGCAGTTTTGACAGTTCAGGGAGTTTATTTACGTGGACTTAGAATATTTTCGGTAAGATCGGCTTGAAATTTTGTGTTCTAAATTTAGTACTGTTGAAATAAAATTGCAGGAAAACAGACACCAATGTTTATTTTTACATCATTTCCTGAATCTAATCGTACAGAATCCGGAATAAGTAAATTGAAATTTTCGATTGGGCGGTTAAAATTCTAACACCTTGTAACCAAGCTCCCTGAACTGTCAAACAGTGAGGTTAATACATTCGGTGCAATGATCTATTGTTACTCTCGACCTCTTGAAGATTTTTTAGAAATGCAAAATACATAAAGACTGTTCCAGGAAGTATAAGCACACCTTATCTTAACAGTCACTTTGAATATAATGAAATATTTCAACATGTATTGGCTGCATCCTCTTGTTTGCATATTTCTGAATGATATAGCATCAAAACAGTGCTCAGTTTTGTATTAACTAAAGACTGTATTCGATAAAATTTGGACACACGCAATTGTTCGTAACTTTTTAGCATGTGGGTAAAAATTATTGAAATTTTAACTGAATGTATTTCATTGTGTTGTGTCAATTGTGTAATGAGTTTCGTTAAAATCGGTCGAGTGATTTCAGTGATGGCTTCGAATGAAGAAATAGTGCGCCAACAAATTTTGGGCACTCACTTCGAAAACCCAAACGCTTCTCATCGATGGATCGAAAAACAGCTCGGAATCGCACATTCAACCGTATCTCATGTGATCAAAACGTTCAAGGACCCTAAGACAACCAAGCGAAAAAATGGTAGTGGCAAAAAACGTGGCACATCAAATACGGAGAAGGCCAGGATGGTATTGAACCAATTTAAGCGTTATCCCAACATTTCGATCAGGGATGTTGCGAAAACGATGAGACCTACATTAAAGCCGACACCAAACAAATGCCAGGACAGGAACACTACGTCGGCACCTCTAAGTTGGCAGTTCTGGAGAGTGTACGGAAGAAGAAACTGGCGAAATTCGCCAAAAACTTCCTTGTCTGGCAAGCGATCTGCGGATGTGGCAAAATGAGTCAGCCCTTCATCACCTTTGGGACCGTCAACGGACAAATCTACAAGGACAAATGCCTCCAAAATCGACTTCTGCCCTTCTTGAGATCTCACGATGGCGCGACACTGTTTTGGCCGCATTTGGCATCTTGCCACTATGTCCGGCCCGTCTTAGACTCGTACAAAAATAGTAATGTAGTTTTTGTACCAAAAGACGTCACCCTCCAAACACTCCGGAACTTCGCCCAATTGAAAAATTTTGGGCAATCATGAAGGCAAAGCTCGTTAAAACTCGAAAACTGATAGAAAATGAACTAGAACTAAAGAAAGTGTGGTTAGAAGTAAGTAAGCAAGTCGGTCCTATCATTGCCCAAAATTTGATGAGAGGGATCAAGGCAAAGGTGCGGCCATTTGGGTTGGGAGAAGTGGTTCAATAAACCAATCATGTCAAAACTTAACCATTTAGTAGTACTTTAATTCCAGAAAGTTTGAAAAGAATCGGGCTCAAGGAAAATTTTTGGTGACCTATTTTTTGTGTCCAAATTTCATCGAATACAGTCTTTATCAAAATGCACGGCCTTACTCTGGAACAACGAAACAGTATCGTGCACAAATGGTGCACTGTGAGCGGACTCTCCTTGAGAAAATTGGCCAAGGAAGAGGGCGTAAGCGATTCAAAAATATAGAGAAGAATGTACGTTTGAAGATGCGCCGAAGAGTGGTCGGAAATCTGGTCTTGTTAGTCCGGATATCGATAAAAAGATCAGGGATACGTACTAGTAAAAATGTCAAGTAGTGTTTTGGCCTGATTTGGCGTCATGCCATTACGCAAAGGACACTTTAGAATGGTACAAAAGTCAAAATGTATGTTTCGTGCCGAAATACATGAATCCGCCGAACAGCCCGGCCAATCGAGACTTTTTGGGCTTTAACCAAAGCAAAGCTTCAAAAATTCATAAAACCAGCGGACGACATCGAACAATTTAAAAAAGGTTGGCCAAAACTGGTCAAAATGGTGGGAAGTACCACTGTGCAGAAGCTTATGGGTCATGTTCGAGGAAAAGTGAGAAGTCTTGGCTATGATTAAATATTTTGACTAAAGGAGAGTAAAATATCATACAAAACAAAAATACAAGTATTATTTGCCAAATAAAATTATTAAAACTAAAAAAACCATGACTTTTTTGTTGTTTTGAAAGTGTGATAATACTTTTTGGAACAGTCTATAGAGGCAAAATTTGAACAAACTTTTTCAGCAAGTAGGACACTGATGATTTTCTAGATGATGTGTATTAAATTTTCAAAATGACACTTATTAATTGGTAACCAATCATGGTTTATTCATCGAATCATCAGTCCGATAGATAGAGCTTATGTTCGTTTACTTGAAAGTGAAATAATTTGTTAAGTTAAGGAGCTATTTTCTATCAATGAAAACAATCACCACTGATTAAGCCGTTCCCTACACTAGTTACAACATTTTCACATAGCCACAAAACCACCACAAACCTTTAATTTTTACTGTATTTTAAATGCACGTCATTTTGTGAGCGAAGAATTTGAATCGTGCAATCAAGTATAAAAAAGGAAAGATTAGAGGCACGCACAGCATACTGTGATGAGCAAAAAAAGTATCACAAATACGTGCGGACAACGCAAATTAAATTGAACATCTTATTTCTGATACATTTCTTATTATCACAGCAAAAAAAGAACTTGAAATGCCAGGAAACAAGAATGCAGTCACCAAATTCTAATGATTGAATACCAACTAAACTGTCCATGCAAATCCAATTCGATCAATTAAGACTTCCTTAATCGAACTTAAGGATAATAACCCGACTGAATAATCGGCTTCCAAGCTGGCAACCCTAAACCATCATCGCCGAATGGTCCCTCAACCTGCCCACCTTTTTGGCAATTACAATCGTCCTCGCATGCAATTTCTTTCCCGACGGTGTCAAAAAGGCCATCTACGTGAGCATGCATTGTAATGTGCCCTCACTAACTGCTTGCCGCTCAAAAGGAATCCTCGCCCAACCGGGTTCGGTGTGTGTAATTTACAGTTCGCTTGTAAATCATTCCCCCGAACAAAGGGATGCGACAAAAGCAATGTTTATCACCAACGCCGCACCGTCCCACGACCCAGCAACTCGTCGAGGCGTCGCGGCGTTATTGTTCGGGGCGGGCCTTCGGAATTACATTGTTCAACCGGAGCGGCGACGGCGGCGGCGATGATGAGTATCACTGACACCTGACTTCAGCTGAAACCACATCGGCCATAGACAAGATTGATGGTTATTGATGGCGCTGCCGCCGACAGCGATGACGACGACGAGAGAATTCGGTGCAGTGCGGTCAATGGCGTCGATGGGCGGCTGCTTTTGGGGTTATGACAAATGTGTAGAAATGCATTGGTTTTCCATGTAAAACTCCGGTAACAAATACGTCTCGAATGATTGTGCTTTTTAACGATCAGCACATTGTTGCTCAATCGCTGGGGGTGACGTTAATTGGCGGTGATTATGAACCTGCCTTGTTGAGAGAAAGTTGTTGTAAATGCATTTTTCCAACACGTAGAACAAAGAATCTTACGTAGTTTTCCTTTTCTTTTTCTTTTTCAGATCTGAACAGTAGCAACTGGATTAGCCGCAATTTCAAGTGCCCTTGCAAACCATGCATCACACCATATCGACTCTCAACTTCATCCAGACACCGATCATGAACTTTGCCGATCCGAACAATAACTCCTCCATCGGAACCACCAGCGGAGTGACGAACCGGCGAAAAAGATGAGAAGTATTCCCTCCAGCAGCGACAGTCCCGCCGATCAACGCCGGCAGCGAAGCCGGAGAAGAAGATCATCCCGAAGAGACCCAAGCAGAAAGCTCCCCCACTGAGCAAGTACCGTCGGAAAACGGCCAACGCCAGAGAGCGAACTCGAATGCGGGAAATCAACAGTGCCTTCGAAAACCTACGGAAGGCGGTCCCTTGGCGGTTGCTGGCAGTAGTGGGAACAGTTCTCCCGTAAGTTCGCCAGGTCAACCTGGGGCAGTAGCTCCAATGAAAAGCTGACCAAGATCACGACCCTACGGATGGCAATGAAGTACATCCGGATATTGAGCGAAATTTTGACGAACCCGGACGGTCATCTGGCAATCGACAACAACAACGACATGGACATGCGTCAATCATAACGAAATCGAGCGGGAAGTCATGCTGAAGGGCATGCTTCTGAATGAAGCGATGTTCAAGCCAATGTTGAGTCCCCAGCCGAGCCTGCGGGAGGAGAAAGTCCCAAAAGAAAGTCAGGTGGGAGCACTGCTGCTGAAGAAGAAGCCTAAGAAGGCCAGTACAAAGTCGAGTCCAGTGAAGAGAAATCCAACCCGTTCCAAGCAAACCGTCATTAAGGTGGAAGACAAAGCACCAAGTTTATACGAGAGAGGACGAGCTCGTTGACCTAGGGATGATGCTGGATTCGGATAACGATCTCGCTCCATCTTTCGGAACCCTGCCTCAGTCCCCTGCAGGGCAGTGCAGGGCTTAAGCAGACCTTCAATAGCAGCAATACCACGGCTGCGAATGATTTGGAGTTTGGGCTGTTCCTCGAGGTCGGACGCGGATTCGTTGCAGCTCTCCGAACCATGCCTGAGTCCGCTTTGAGTCATCTGGATTCGCTGAACCCGTTCAACGACCTACTGCACACCGGATTCAACGAGCAGACAGCTCTGGAGCTTTGCCTGCAACATTCGGCCGGGTGTCCGGTAGATATTTAGTACGCGTGCGCTAGAGTTCTTATGTTGTTTTGGGAAACCGGACAATCGGTGATAGAGAAAAATGACAATTCCTCCTAGTTTAGGTAGATGTTAGGGATATGCTCTAGAAAGGTATAGATTACGATGATCCTGTTATTTATTCTCAATGTGTCATATTTAGTTAAGGTAGTCCGCATACCGTTGTACTTATATGCGATGGAAGGATTGCACCGGCATTAGCGAAGGAGAAAACGAAGGCATACATCATGCTCAGATGGGAAACACGCTGCCAGTCGTTGGCAGTTGCCATTTAATAGTAAGATATCTGTCTGCTGATTCGGGTGTGCTTTTCTAGGTCGTATAATATTGGTGTCGTAAAAGGTGCTCTACTCTGTGTGAAGTGGGAGTTTTTCATTTGCTTATTTTTGAATCTTTTGATTAATGTTTCGAGATCTTTTCGAGATGAAGTGATGAAGTGTTCAAGTGTTGTATTTGATCGAAAGCCTGTAAATCACTTTATAACAATTTTTTTTAAATTTTCAGCAAATGGCGGGCATTGAAAAAGAGTAACTTTATTGAGGCCACACTTCTTTGTAACCAAACAAAAAAAAAACAAAAACTTAAGTTAGAGCTATTGAAGTTACAAGAAAATTCCATTTAATTTTTACAAGTTCTCGGAACATCTGAAAAGAAAAGTCAGCTGTCAAGTGCGAACTGTCGTAATGAAATTACTTGCTTAACTCGACAGATTTATTGAAATCATTCTGTTGTTTGTCCAGTTTTTTTTTATAAATTGGCTCAGTGTACAAACTATGCGGAGCCGAAAACAATGTCGGATGCAACTTATTGTCCTCTTTCAAATATAGCCCATAATTCCGAATTTTGAATCTCGCCATAGCAAAAATGAGAATCGATTCAAACTTTCTGACTCTCTGTTAAACTGTGAGCGTGTCCCGGCGAAATGACCTACCGACCAACTTCGAGTGTCTCCGAATTAATTGAAAATTTGTTCACTCGTTTTACCTACTAAAGTATGTTTTTTCCACTGATACAAAACAGTTTTGGACTCAATAGTCAGTTTTAAAAAAGAGGGAAAGCATTTCGAATAGCACTTCAATTAATAATTTGTAACTCGAAAACCTATGGTTGTACAAAAACTCTGTATAGAAACAAGTTGTGGGCCTATGTGTAAAGGTTTGAAAAAATAACACTGAAAAAAAAAGGAACAAAAATCGAAAATTAACATTAAAATTTAAATACCTCAAAAAACAATTCTTTCATTTTTTAATTTTTTGATTGTAGGAACCCGAAGTTATAACGCAAATTTGAGTGAAGACTCCAGGATAGAGAAAAGCCAGGGAAAACAGTTTCTAGAACATAAACTTTTGGTGTAAGTCTCAGAATTTTAACATTTGCGGAAATAAAAAATGATTTAGTCTGATTTTTGAAGAATTTAAAAAAATCAAATTTCCTTATGATAATCCTTGTGCGAGCATCCGTTCTCGAGATATATCGGATTTAATTTTATCATATTCGAATAATATTCGAAAATAAGATTAATCATCTTGCAGTCAGAAAAAGAGTAGTGTAAAATTTATTAAACATTTCAAAAAACCACTTCTTGTTATTGGAAAATCTCACTGGCACAAAAATTTCTGGACGAGGGCGTCTTCCCGGACGCCTGGAAAATCAAGACTCTTGTATTGCTACCGAAGCCACCAGGGTAGCCATCGGCATGTAGACCTATTAGTTATGTCTATTGGGTACAGCGGGTAAGGTGCTCGAGAGGGCAATCCTCCTCAACAGACTGAAAAAATACACGGAGGATATAGGCGGTCTGTCTAAAAATCAGTTTGGCTTCCGTTAAGGGAAGTCGACGGTGGATGCCATTCTGTCCGCCACCAAGACGGCCAAAGTGGCAATCCAGCGTAGGAGGCGAGAAGTCCGCTACTGTGCAGTGGTCACCCTTGATGAAAGAAATGCGTTCAATAGCGCCAGTTGGGTGGCCAAAGCCGACTCGATCCAACGTCTCCATGTTTTGGGGTACCTGTACAAGATTCTGAGTAGTTATTTCCAGAATCGCGTGCTTGTGAACAACAGAGAGGTAGGCCAGAAACGTGTCCAGATCACCGCAGGAGTCCCACAAGGTTTGCTTGTGGGTTCGGTGCTATGGAACACGCTGTACGATGAGGTACTACGGCTTGAGCTCCCGAATGGGCTGAAGATTGTCGGGTTTGCAGACGACATCACCCTTGAGGTATGCGGCGAAGCCATTGAAGAGGCTGAGCTAACTGCCTCGTACTTCTTGTTTCAAGCGTAGGCTAATGTGGTCATCGCATACCGCAGAGTGTCATGCGACGCGGTATGCGTTCCAGCGAGGATGATGCCCATCGGTATCATCATAAGTGAGGACCCAGAATGCTTTGAGCAAAGGGGCACAAGAGGTCCGCAAGACCACCAGAGTTGCATCAATGGTCAGGTGGTAGAGGGAGTGGTCAGTGGACCAAAGGTCAGTGGCCTCATCGACTGATTCCGGAAATATTTGGATGGGTCGATCGGTGAATTGGGGAAGTAACCTTACACTTGACACAAATTCTGTCAGGCCACGGCTTCTTCAGACAGTATCTGCAAAGGTACGGGCACGCCGAGTCCTCCGCATGTCCAGTATGCGTGGAAGCGGATGAAACTTCCGAACATGTGTTCTTCGTGTGCCCCGCTTCAACGGTGCGAGGAACGGCATGATGGCCGTAAGTGGTCGGGACACGACCTCGGATAATCTTGTCCAGAGAATGTGTCAAGAAAAGGGAACCTGGGACGAGGTAAACACGGCAGCCTCTCAGACTGTCTTAGAGCTCCAAGACAAATGGCGAAACGACTAGCGACAGGCTAGAGGAATCGACTAACTACTAACGCCCTGTGTAGTTAAACATAAACGGGTGCTTAAAGCACAATATTCCCCTCCCCGAAGTAATGCCGAAAGATGGTTCCGGGAAGGACCAAGGCTAGAAGCACGGGTGGGTTATAAGTAGGTTGAGAAATTGGCACTCTCATCCCCACACCCTAAGTTCTTCAGGAGTCGGGATGCAGATTTTTCATCCCGTTAAAAAAAACAAGATAGTAAAAAAGAGTAAGCAGAACCTTTTTTTTCGACTCATTGAACTTCCTGAACGCTGATCGCACGACTTTCTCGCTTACCCCTTTCATTTTGCCAACTTTCTCATTGAAATTCGGGGTTCTGAACACAATTTGTGCATAATATTTTGACATTTTTCCGCTGAAAGTTCAAGCATTTTGAAACAAACTGCTGGAATCGATTGAACCGCTACACAAGTGCTGAGATTTACACGTAAACAACAATATGCAGCCATAAAAAAGATCTAGCTATCAAGTACTGCAAAAAAGGGGTTTCTGGCTGCGTTCCCATTTTTTGGATTGGTCACTGCACAACATTCACCCCAGCAAATCTGTACACTGGTAGATAATTGTGTGTTAACTCGGGCTCGCCTAAGTACAAGTTTTTGCACTCGGATATTTTTTTTAAATATTCCAATAGGAAAATATTCAGTGACAAACGCTGAAACCTCCATTGGAAATTCACTAATTCCAACATGAAACTCTCTGACCAATATAATTGCACAGATAAAAAGAAACTTTGATTTTTTTTGCGTTATCTAATGCACATAAAGGGAATGCTAGATTTGTCAGAAAATAATGGGATATTTCATGTAAATTGAAGCCAGACAACGCCTGAATCTAGCATATTGCATGAAAGATTACAAACATTGTTGTATGGCGCATGAAAGATTGCAAACTATTTCGTTGTTTACGCCTCCTTTGGTTTGGATTTAAAGGAGGGGAAATTTTACACGCCTGTTAAAACTCATTTTTTTTTCTATGTGGCCATAGTAAGGAAGTTATCCCTAAAATTGGTCCTACCGTATTCATGCAAATTGACGATTTATTTTTCCATTTGAATACATAATTTTCATCTAGTGACAATTATATGCAGAGCTAGGGTATTATAATGGATCTCAATCAAATTGCTGTTTGCTTAACCAGTGAAATCGTGGTGGGACATCGAGTACACCACAATAGTGTAATTAAAAACTTTGCAATTGCTTGAGAACAATAATCTCTCTGATGTCATTGTGGATTTGTCAAAAATCGTTGAATTAATGACATATTTGGAACTGAAGTCGAATAAACAAGCTAATCTATACACAGAAAAAAATAATTAATCCTAATAAGCGCGTAAAAATTTCCCCTCGTTTATTTCCAAGCCAAAGGAGCTGTAGACAAGGAAATTGTCTTCAATCTTTCATGCCCCATTCAAGAATATTGGCAAGTTTTTATACAACAGGCTACATTCAGGCGTTATCTGGCTTAAATTTGCATGAAAAATTCCATTATTTTCTGTCAAATCTAGCATTCCCTTTATGTGTATAAGATAATGCAGAAAATTCAATATTTCCTTTTATCTGTGTAACATTACATCCCGTAAAACTACATCATCTTCAATAACGTTAGCATTAAAAAATAACTTTTTTTTCGGATGGTGATAAAAGAAGAGCTAATCCAGATAATTGATGAATTAACTTTGAAAGGTAATTTTTTAAGCTTACTTGCAAAAAAAATTCTACGCCCTTGCGAGTGGCCTTCCGCCAGTTAACCGGAACATTCGCCAAGACGAACGAAAACATGCGTGTAGGCATGTTTTTAAGATTATTTCTTCGTTTTCTTTGTCAATTCCTCCTCAGTTTTTGCGACAAAATTGTTGAAGTAGATCTTACGCTTCAGGTTTGCCCAGAAATTCTCGATGGGACGCTGCTGAGGGACGTTTGGCGGGTTCGCCGACTTGGGTACGACATCGATTTTCAGCCGCTCCATATCCTCTAACGATCGCTCCAAACACCGCGTCTTCGTCCTTATGGTATTTCTTGATGAACGACGCAACTTCCGGCAGGCATTTCGTACTATAAATTTCCCCATTCACGGCCAGTCCGGAGCGAAACAAGAGCGGCTTGGACATCCCCTACTTGCTGATTGTCAGCCACAGCAGAACCTTCCTGGGAAACTTGATGTGTGAAATGAACTTCACCTCGGAGCTCACTTCCTTCGTGGGGGAAGTGAAATACGAAGTGCCCTGTCAGTCGTTGCCATCCAGGGTGAGATAGGTCTCGTCGTCCATCACCCCCGCCACGTCACGATTCGCCGGAAAAATCTAGTTGATCATCTTATTCAGCCACTGCCGCTGCGTCTCGAAACCAGTGGACGCAACTTCTGCTTCCTGACATTAATGTTCATGTTCGCCAGGTACCT
Organism: Aedes japonicus; assembly: GCA_034211315.2. Classification (NCBI taxonomy): domain Eukaryota; kingdom Metazoa; phylum Arthropoda; class Insecta; order Diptera; family Culicidae; genus Aedes; species Aedes japonicus. The sequence continues at coordinate 161,213 of JASCZW010004581.1, read as the reverse complement.
TTTCGCTGTTTGGCCGGTTGAACCGACCTCCCGGCCAAGCACACGCAGCGATGTAGCCACTATTTCCTCGGTCTGCCTCTTTAGCATCCTTTAGAGCTTCTTGTCACTCAGGGTCGTTGGTCGTCAGGAACCGGGATTTCTCTTGATGCTCTGATTGTTGTCTAATAGTGCCAAGATTTTGTAGAAGCCGGAACGGGCGTATCCAGCGCCCACAAAGTGCCACACAATGTCCATTTTCGACGCGGCGGGTTGCCGTTCTTTGAACGCACACACTTTTGAACGGAGTTGCTTCACTGTTTTTGCCATCACGGTTAGAGTTCGAGTGATGGAGCTGTCAAATTGTGTCTGCTGACTCATGGGTTACTATGATTGATGCTGCATGGGTAGTTTTGTTAGTGCGGGTGAAGACCCATGAAAAATCGGAAACTTTTGTCCATTTTTTTAATGCAGACGTTCACAAGCTCCCAATAAGCTCATTTGCTACATACTGCCGTTGAAGATGGACCAATTTACTCTAGGAATCATGACCATAATTAAATCGTTTTATTTACAACCCTTCCTACCAGACCTTGCCGCCAATACCGTCTGCCTTAATTCTACGTCGAATCCCCGGTCGTGCCTTGGATACAACCTTTTACTTATTCCCTACTAGACCAGCTCAATAATTGAATTCACCGCTCCACTCCATCTATCCATCATCAAATTGCTTTCCCAATTTCGTGCTCTAGTAATTTCCCAACTCTCCCCTAACCCATTACAGCCAATCTACCCACTCAAGACACCACACCCAGCTACTCTTCCGCCGTGAAGAGTGAATTCGCTCTCATTTTCCTTCATTGTTTTCAGCATCTATTAATTCCCACATTCAACCGCGAAAACCCCGCCCACGTGCGCGCTCAAGCGAGCAAATTTGTTTCCATGCCGACCGATGCAGTAGGCACCTGAAAGGTGGGAAGGGGTATAAGCGCGCACGCGCACACGGTAGCTCATGGCAGAAGCAGCGCGCGATCCGAATAAAAGGTGGGAGACCACGTAGCGCAACAGCCCGCTGACCACCTCCATCGCCTTGGTGGTCGCCCGCTAGGTAGGGGTGGCTATCGTTCTTTTCTATTTCGCCGCTACTGCGCACTCTAGGTTACCATGCCAATTGCGCAATTTAGCCGCAATGGCTTCACCTTTGCTTGCGGCGTTCGGACCTGTGTGTGTCGGTGAACAAGTGTTTGCACGCTGGATGTGCCAAATTGGTAATTTCCGATCGGAGTGCTGCGATAGGCGTCTTTGTGCGAATGCGAAATGTCACCCGGTTTTGAATTGAAACAACCCCACAGCAGCGGGAAGTGCGAGCCTGAATTGCTGTTGACATTTTGGTCACTCCGGCCAGTGCAGGTGGAAATTCATGTGAACATTCTCAATTAAAATATTGCAGTGCTTGGTAGGTAGAACAATTGTTCGACCGAACTGGGAGATTAATGATATCGTGCGGGTGGAATTTAGATTGGGTTGAGCATTGGAAATACAAAGCGAGAGATAATTGTTAGAACCGTTCTGCAATGAACATGAACTATTTACTTGAAAAAAATCGAAGCCCAATAAATAAGAACACTTGCCATGGCACACAGAGCAGGGCAACCATTCGACCACCACCGTCAGTTTCTTCAATCAAGGCCATAAATTCTAAATGTTTATACCTCGTAGCCATAAAGCACCCAGCTGAGCACATTAGTGGTACTATAAAATACCAGCACCAGTAAACCATAAAATCCCAATCAAGTAGAGAGTGAAAAAAAGCAAAACACAACACCCATTCCGTACACAACCTCTTGAAAATCAGCTGACGAAATTATCAAATCGATCAGCCCCGTTTACGATCGAAGGGGAAGCGTAAAAAATCAAAGCCCCAGCAAAAGAAAGCAAACACATCACACGATAGGGAAGAGTAAAAGAGAAAAAGAGACCAGATATGCAAACAAGTAAATAGAAATGTAAATATTATTACTATTATGATTGTCGCTGTTTATCCACCCCGCCTCGCGCCACCGATGACACAAGTAGGTAGTTTGATCGCAATGACACCGAGCGGGCATTCCTAGAGAGCAACCGTAACTCGTAGTTGTGGTTAATAACCGAACCACCAGATTCACCTGACAGCAGCAGCAGCGCCGAGCTGCCATAAGCCAATATTGATGGTAAATACACTCCACTGCAGGCAGGAATTATGTTTTGAAAGCGATAAAAATTTGCATAAAACTTGGCTGAAGATTGTTTGTTTTTGTTGCCGCTGGGGATGCTCAGAATTTGATCCCAACAGCCAATACACCGCCATCCAAGCGACAATGTTGAGCATCCCACGGGCAAGGTTGGGGAAGACGAAATCGAACTGAAGCTTGAAGTTGATTGTTTCGCGTGGACAGCCGAGAAAACGCAAACACGCAAACATTTATACCAACTGTCAGGTCGAACTTCTCCCGGTTGCTTTGGAAGAGCGAGAGGTTAGGAAACGCAGAGTAAACGCATGAAACGCTTGGTAGTTAGAATAGTCGTTGTACAAATATCAAATTTTCCATGCACAAAACATTCCACCCCCGGATCTGAAGAGATGTATGTATATTGTAAGAAGCCCAATTAAAAGTTATGTTAGTTAGCCTCGGTTAGGTTCTGTACATTGAAGGTATTACCGTAATAGTTTGCCATGTTGTAGATTAATGTTGTTCGATACTTTCCAATGAGCATGTAAATGTCTAGTTATTGGTTTGGACGGAGAAATAGGACAAGTTGTAAGGTTAGCTAAATTAAAATGGTTACTTAAATCACGGTGCACGAAGCAGTGTAAACACTATACATTCCGGATTGCCATTCTATGTCGTAAGATTGTTGTTAAGCATTTTCTAGGGCCATTTCATGTTACTGAAATAAATATTTAATGATTTTATCCGAGCAGGTGTGACTTCTTTGTTAATAATAATATCACATCCACGTAGGAATGCATTGTTGGAAGAACTGAAGTTTTAATTTATTAATGGTTAATATGTTTTCGATAACACCTCGCAAAATAAAATCTGTATCCACATTAATCCGGATACCTTCAAATCATTTTAACTTTTGAAATATTGCACGTAGGAATGTAAAATTTCTGTGTGGTATAGCTGAGAGTCTATGATGAAATATGACTATGATTGATGTTTACATTTCATGTTTAGTATTCAAGATGGCGACGAAAGTAAAACAAGAGCGCGAGCGAATTTTGTACGGGCGTACGGCAAATCCTGACTTGTCAATACGGGACCTTGCAAAAACATTGAATTTGCCTAAATCCACTGTTCACGATGTGCTCAAATCATTTTCGGATCGTTTGACGGTGGAGAGGAAACCGAGAAGTGACAAAAACATAGGACGCGCTGATCCTGTTATGGACCGAAAGGTGAAAAGGATATTAACGAAAAACCCAAATCTCTCCATTCGAACGGTGGCTCGTAAAATAGGGATGTCGCCTGAGTTTGTCCAAAAATCTAAACAGCGTTTGGGACTCAAGTCGTATAAAGTAAAAACAGTTCCCAATTGCAACGACAAACAGAACTTGGCAGCAAAATCATGGGCTCGACGTTTGTACTGTGAATATTTGACGAAGTTCCCATGCGTTGTTATGGACGATGAAACTTATGTCCAGGAAGATTTCAAGCAGCTTCCAGGGCTGGCTTTTTATTCTGCTATGGCCAGAAATGCTACAGCTGAGCATTCGTTGGAGTTCTGAGTTAAGCGCAAAGTTCGAAAATTTTATTAAATACCAAATAACTATGTTTTGTCTTCACAAATTGTTAAAACACATCCCATGAATCTTAAATAAACAACTACGACGGAAATATAAATTCATGTTTTATTCAAGTTTTGAGGTGTCCGGATTACTTATATTAAGATATTATATATTATATATTAAAGATTATTAATATATATTTGTTAATTACAAGTACGTTCAGAAAAAGCCATCTCGTGCTGAGATGCAAGCCTTAATACTTTTCGGGAAGTTATCCACGATGGCCGCGAGTTCTTCGATATCTATTTGTTCCCAAACCTTTAAAAGAGCCGATTTTAGATGTTCTAATGATTTATATGGTGTACTGCAGAAATTTGACTCCATGATGGACCATTCATATTTCGTTAAAAAGCTGTGGAAAATGCGTTCGCAAAGACTAATAGTCTTTTTTGCTCCATGAGCCGGAGCCCAGTCTTCATGAAAAATCCGTTCATTTTTTCCAAAATTCTGCAATGCCCAAAAAGCTACTGCGTCAGTAAGTAGCTTCTAATATACCGTTTAATTTACTTTCACCCCCTTGTCGATGAAGATCAAAGGGGTTTTGCCGGAGTGAGTTATTCCAGCTCAAACCATGACAGAAGAAGGGCGGATGACTTCCACGATTATTGGAAGCAGCAGGAAGCAACTGCCGACCATATTGGTGGTTGTGATGCTGCTCGATTGTGAAAACTTTTTCATCGGTGAACCGCACTGACCAAAAGCAGCCCTCGGATAAGCAGTTCAGGAGAACCTTAGCTTTTCGCAATGTGACTGAAGTTTCAAACGCTTGGAAGATAGAACCGATTACTCGGGCCGTCTCGAGGTCAACAGGAATAACAATTTAACAAATGGGAAGATAGGCGCACATTTGAAGTATGGTTCACAAAGCAAGTTAATTTTAAAATTGGGAGCAGCATGGGCATAAGCATGATTGACCGCCAGAGGTTGCTACTCCGTTATTGCCAGATCAGCTGTTATTTCACAGAGAACCAAAAAATGATGCATACATCGTCAATGTGTAATAACTGGTGATCTCAAACTAAGGCAATACCGACGCCAGCCTAGCTCGAATGTAGGTCAAGTAGGGAATGCGAAGGAATATGTGGACGCAGTATTCGCTTTATTGCAAGCCGAGACACACACCCCTTCACTTCCACGAGAAATCACAGGGATGTTGAAAGAAATAGATAAGTTCGCAGTGGGATCCGTTTTGGTAAACGGTGTGCTGAGTTCAACTGACGTCGGCGGCAAATAAGATATGTTTTCCCGATTTGTTCTCTGTACAGAGATGCTCTTTAAAGTTATTCAAGTTATGACATCGATTTAAACCAACAGTAATGATGCTCTTGGGGCCACTCACAAGTGTGGTTGCTTTTTTTGCAGCAGAATACAACAAATGTTAAAACATCGAGTTTGAGAACCGATTTAAACCAACAGTAAGGATGCCGTAGGGGCCATTCAAAAGTGTGAGTGGTTTATTTCAATTAAATACAAGAAAACAAACAAGAAATGTGCTGCAAACACTCGATCACTTTGATGGTTGTGGTAACCCTGTAGCAGGAACCGTGCCGTTTGAGAAGCTTCCGACATCTTTCGACTCTTGTAATATTCTGCTATACTGCCCTGTGATGCATAGTTGACGTAGCCACCATCGCTATGATTGTTGAGAAAACGCGTTTTCCGGGTTTAAGCTGAAATGCAATGTATACCAACAAATAAGGACAAATGTTCTGTCCATTTGAAGAAGGTTGGCTAATGAAAGTGGGCCAGCAAGATAATTAGAAAAGTTTTCTTTTTGATCATCTTTAAAACGCATACGCCAACTTATGCGAATAAGCAGGCATATTACTGAACGTTTATTCTCATAGCTTTCAGTAAAAACCAGGCTGCTCGGTTCTGAATAATAAGTCGTACATTAATCTCTCTCTCTCTCTCTCTCTCTCTCTCTCTTGTATGTACTCTTGAATGTACTTTCAAATGCAATCTATATGATCTAGCCAAGCTTAAGGCCAAACCAATGATGCCAAACATCTAACATGCCAGTTTCTTCAGAGGCACATATGCTATTTAGTCGTACAACTTCAACGCTAATATGAAGATATTGTGACTACAGATAAAGAACCAAATGTTAGATGTTGAAAAACTATCTTTCATTTTGTCCGAGCAGTATTATTACCACAAAGCCAGTGTGATAGGGAAATCTTATTAATGCTTTGAAAGAAAAGGTATCAGCTCACAGTTCATTTTAGGGCTGCATAGATGGACTAACAATTAGAATCAAGTAATGCATTTTGGAACCTGTAGTAATCCATTGAATTAAGATTGGAAGGGGATAGAAATTATACCTTTTTTGTAAGACATGGTGTGCTGGAAAACCATTTGCCGAAACGACGTGATGTGAAATGTTGAGAGACGTCATTCATGCCACCAAATGGTGCTTACGCCAAACCGTTCTTTTCAATTTATCTCACAATTTTTCTAACAAACTTTTTTAGTTTTTACTTGAAGGCAATGTATTATAGGGTAAGGAATGCAAAAAAACAAAAACGTGAATTTTTGTTGTCTTGGCGCTTACGTCAACAATGCATCCAAGGGCAGTATATGTACCCGTTGTTTTTTGTATGAATTCAGTGCACGGTCATCTTTAAAAATATTCATCATTGATCATTGACTGTGACATTCGCATTTTTTTGGTCAGACTTACCAGCATTCCGCCAAATTTGCTCTCTCCCTCGTTCGATGGCTTCCGGACACCTAACAGTACGTCTACGGCCAGGTCTTGGGGGTTTTTTTTTTCCAAGAACCGTTTTTTTTTGTAGCGTTTGATAGTACTAAAAATGAATCTTTCGTTTATTCCAAATGGTTTCAATTTCTTTAAGATAGTACCTGGTATAAAATGTTTAGCAAACGGACTTACCACGAGCTCCCTTCTCACGTCCATGATTACCACGAGTCTCAAATGATTGAAAATTCAAAACAAACTTGCGAGCAATTTTAACATTTGAAAACACTCATAAAGTACATGTCCAAGCATGTCGAAAATGTTCTCCAGCGCATCAAGACGTACGCTGACCCGACAAATATTCAAAACACAAAAATCTTCTTTAAAGTTGACGACAAACTTCTCGATTCCATCTAGTGAATTCCGCAACTGATGTTCACGTTTGGGGAGTCTTCCGGCAACACTGGAACGGTGTATACAAGCCCTCCTGGTGTCCGATATTTTTCTCGTTGTTTTTCGTCGCGGTCGAAGTAAAAAATCGCAATTTGCCATCCTGGGGATATCTAAAGGTTGTATCAGCCAGGACACACAAGATGCAGCCACCAGGGCGACTCAAAGCAATGTTCGGAAGATTACCGACAGGCCAAAACTCAAATTAACCTCACTTTCCAAGGAGCGTCTGTCGAGAGTCTTCGAACCAATTCGTTGGACAGATTATCAGAACCGTCAAAGCACGCTCGCTTGTCGAGATCAGCCAATCAAAACAACAACACATCTGTTCCACCATGTATCCCAACGCAAAACGCTTTTGTGTTGCTCACTGCCATCGCCGACAGTCTTGTTGAGGAAGAAGCGCCTATGCAACAAACAAATACAGACAATGCTAGATTACCTCCGATCCATATCGTGGGGTTATCCATGAAAGATGTTTTTCAGCTCCTAGGTGAAAGTAACGACTACCTTCTGAAAGGCACAAAATCAGCAGTTCAGTTTTTATCAAAAAAACAAAAGAGTTTTCTCCGAAGCAGCGCAAGTGTTGAAAAACAACAACATCCAGTTTTACACTCACAATACACCGGAAAATGTCCCGTCAAAGTTTGTGCTGTCGGGACTACCACTGACTGATATCAAAGCATTGGAAACAGAATTGGCGAAGAACAACATTCACCCGCGGGCTGTCAAGGTATTATCGACCATCACGACATCAACTGACCAACACGCTCTGTATCTGTTGAACTTCCTCCGTGGAACAGTAAAAATACAGGACTTACGGAAAACGAAGGCACTATTCAATGTGATGGTTTCGTGGAGATTTTTCTCAAAGCGCCTTAATGACGCTGCTCAATGTCACCGTTACCAGCGCTTCGGACACGGCTCCTCTAATTGCAACCTCTCGCCGAGGCGTACTACTGCTTGTAAATTACCTAAGAAGACGGAGTTGACTGGAAACAACTTCAAATCACAAGTCAAATTAGCAAACTGTGCAGGCAAACTTCCGTGGGTGTCCCTCCAGGAAGACCGACCTTGAAGATCTGGAGAAAAGGAAGAAGAAGCCAAATCGTAGTCCACCCGGATTTGCGAACACTACATTCCCGGAACTCGTGAGCCATATGCTGGATTCAACTAGCCGTCTATCACCCGGTTCCACTGGAAGAGGAACCTGCAACAAACTGATCGGTGTTGAATTAAAGCTTGTTCAAGCAACTTTAGAAGCTATTCCCAGTGTTTCTTCTAGAATAGCTGAATTAGCTATCTCCAGAAATGTTTTGCTTGCAATCCTTGATTTTGCTTAGGTATTCTACCAATTGACTGTGTAGAGGACAGTAATCAGCTCCAAATAACGGTACTTCGCTGATGGTGACGTTTTCACCATAACGGAGTTTCTATCTCTTGCGAGAGACATGTTTATTCTACTTAGTGGGTGCCGTAATAGGGAGCAGCAATTCCTAGCTTACTCTGAGCTCATGATGAAATATCTATATCATGGTTAATATGAAACACCTCAAACTTGTAAATTGGAATGGCAGATCAATTCTGCCTAAGAAGGCTGAATTTTTTTATTTTCTTTCCGCACAAGGAATCGACGTTGCTACTGTGTCAGAAACTTGGCGTAAGCCCAAAAATTCCTTTTATCATCCCGAGTATTGCTGCATTCGAGCTGACAGGAGAAGTATTGACGAAAACGAAAGCGGTGGTGGTGTGCTTATTGCTTTCCGGAAAGGCATCAATTATTCCAGAATAAATCTCAGCACTACCGTAATCGAAACCGTTGCTGTGGAAATTCACCGTACCTCACAGCCTATCCACACCATTGCCGCATATTTTCCGGTTGGACACCGACACATTTCCTGCAGCGTGTTTCGGAAGAACATCGACTCGTTGGTGAGACGATCTGAGCCTTTTTTCGTTCTTTTTTGTAGCTTTATTAAAGTGGCTTTTAGCCTCCTGGGCTGGTTCGCCACTTGGATCTTGTCCTCTCCAACAATATAGTAAACATGACTTCATTGACCGTAATCAACGATCTTTCCTCCGATCACCTACCAGTTTGATTTGACGTGTACGTCACAGAACCATTCCAACTCACCACACCTTTAGCATAATGCTATGCTCGTGCTAATTGGCCTTTATTTCAGAGAGCTTTGAATGAAAAAATCGAATTAACATCTCCTTTGCTATCCAACCTTGACAGTCCATCAGCAATAGATAGGTGCGTAGAAGACTTCACCGTTTCTCTGTCCGAAGCAGAAGCAATCTCTCAACGCCCGAATCCGTGACGAGTGCTCGAAGGCTAAAAATCAAAATTTTCCAACACCATCCGCCACCTGGAAAACGGACCAAAGGATGTCTGGAATATCAGCAAGGCTTTGCGGAATAACCTTAAATACAGTCGTCCATTACAGGAAGGTGAATTACTTGTGTCGTCTCCTGCAGAAGCAGAGAAAGCAAACCTTTTGGCTGAAAGTTTCGCTAGTGCAAACCTTAACGCACTACCACTGGACCGTTCCACTCACATTGAGGTAGAAGACTCTGTTTTCTACACAACTAGTACTGATATACCTTTTGAAACAGTGCCGGTGATTCGTCCAAAAGAGTTGGAAAAGCTTATTAAAGTCCTCAAATCAAAGAAAGCACCTGGTGAAGATCAAGTACTGAACGTCTTGCTGAAGCATCTTCATAGGAAAGCGATAGTTATGTTCACGAAATTGGTCAACGTGTGTTTGAAGAACTGTTATTTCCCAGTCAGCTGGAAGCTGCTGCAGTACTGCATTCGTTTTTAAAACACCGTACTTTTCAAGAAGCTGTGAATGGTGAGCTATCCGACATTAAAGAAATTCCCTTTGGTGTCCCGCAAGGTGCTGTCCTGAGCCCAACACTATACAAAATTTTCACCTCGGATGTGGTGATGATAGATGGAGTCAACTACTACCTCTCCGCCGACGATACTGGACTCGTTGCTGTTTATAAAAACCGACAAGGTGATTATCGAGAGACTAAAATCAGCCCAGGATACCCTCGAGGATTATCAACACCGCTGGAAGATGAAGACTAACGCGGAGAAAACACATGCCATTTTCTTCACACGAGAGCGAAGCCAACGATATCTCCCACAAACGCAAGTCGCTTGATGGGAAACTCAAGTTCGATAAACATGTAGCAGCTTCATTAGAGAAATGTGATAAACTGACCAAAATGCTGTATCCGCTAATTTGTCGACGATCACGATTGAGCAGTGCGAACAAAATTCTACTTTACAAACTTATCTTCCGTCCGTCCCTTACGTATGGTTTCCCAGCTTGGTAAAACTGCGCCTTAACACGTCGAAAGAAACTTCAAATCAGACAAAACAAACTCCTCAAGGTGATGTTGGATTTGCCTTTCAACTGCCCGACCGAAGAACTTCAGGATGCGGCTGACAATAAGATGCTTGAATCGTGGACCAGCAAACTAAAGGGTGTCCACGATGAAATTGCCACACTATGAAATTGCTCTAACTTTTTAACCGTTGGGTAGAATTCAATGAAAATTTGGGTGGATTTAGTTTATAGTTCATTCATAGTTCATGCATTATTTACATCCTGCAAGTTTTAAAGTCCTGTGATCAAAACTCGCGGAAATGTAGTCGAAAGAACAGCTCGTGCGTGATAAAATCTTGTGCATTCATCACGAGAACAAGGATCTCTCGCATCGTTCCATCGCTAAAACGTTGGGAATCGCGAATTCCACGGTGGCGCGAGTGATTAAGCGGTTCGAGGAACGGTTGACCACCGATCGGAAGCCCAGAAGTGAAGGAAAAAGTATTCCGTACAACACCAAAAATCACAACCGCGTAGTTGGGGCCTTCAACCGAAATCCGAACGACTCCGTTCGGGATGTGGCTAAGAAGCTGCACTTAGCCGAAGTTTTGTCCAGAAGGCCAAACTAATGCTGGGCTTCGAACGTTCAAGGTACAAAAGGCCCCTAATCGCGACGAGAAGCAGAACAAGTCCGCCAAAACCCGTGCCAGGAAGTTGTACCTCAACATGCCGACGAAAGTTGAATGCTGCATCATGGACGACGAAACATATGTGAAGGCCGACTTCAAACAGATCCCCGGCAACCTGTTTTTCACGGCCAATGATAAGTTCAGCGTTCCGGAGCATGTCCGCACTCAGAAGATGTCCAAATTTGCGAAGAAATTCCTGGTTTGGCAAGCCATCTGCACGTGCGGGAAGCGGAGTGCACCTTTCGTGACCCAGGACACGATGAACGGACAGGTGTACATAAAAGAGTGCCTCCAGAAGCGGCTGCTTCCTCTCCTGAAGGCCCACAACGTCCCAACAATCTTCTGGCCGGATTTGGCCTCATGCCACTACTCCAAGGACGTGCTGAAGTGGTATGCGGACAATAAGGTCAATTTCGTGCCGAAAATGTTCAACCCTCCCAACACTCCGGAGCTCCGCTCCATCGGGAAGTACTGAGCGATTATGAAGCAGCACCTTCTTAAACGACCTAAGGTAGTGAAGACAGTCGAGGAACTGAAGAAAGTATGGGTTTACATGCAAAAAACGGTTGATTCACAGGTTGTGCAGAATCTTATGGCCGGGGTTAAGGCCAAGGTGCGGGCATTTGCGTATGGACTGTAAATAAAATACGAGTAAAATGGTAAAATAAATTAATAGTTATTTCTCAATCCCTGAAAATTTGATGGCAATCGGATGAAAACTCGAATTTTGCGAATCAATTTTGTGTGTGGCAATTTCATCGTAGACACCCTTTACTCCAAAAGTTTTGGACGGGCTGTTCAAACTCAGAAAATAATCTGATCTCAAACCTGGTACCATGATTTCTGTGATATTTATAGTTTTTAAAATACAGCTATTTTCCTTTCTGTATCTGTTCCCTACCTTTGAGCTATAGCAGCAGATTTTTGGATAGCATTTACCTGCATAAATGACGCCATTAAATTTAGCAACTGTATCAACTTATAAAAACACGTAAATCATAGCTGCAAGGATTTCCAAATCTCTATTATCTATCAAAAAATTGTTACAAAATTGAAAAATGTAAAAGAAAAGCAAATAAATTGAATTGATTTGAATTGAAATGTTCACGTTTGGTCCATGCTCAGAGATCTGCCATAATTAATTTCTAGACTTCACTAAAAATTAAAATTTAACCCCTTTAGATAACAGGATTCACCTTTCTGCAATTTCATTGCACTGTACTACAACACCTCACCATGGCACTACCGATCTATTCACCGAACCACCTAAACGGAACCTCGCGACTTGACTGACGATTAACCAGATCAAATTGACTGCAGCAAGAGCAGCTTCGGATCTTCTTGATCTAGTACTGTCCGATGATACGAGCATGACAAAAGGAAGAGTAGCTGAAGCACCAGAGCAGGTCGTTCCCATTTATCGCTATCATCCTGCTCTGACTTTCAGCGCAATACGCCTGCCTGCTGTATCGTTTAACAATGATGATGACTTCACTGGTCGTGACTTTCGGCGTGAAAATTATGTTAGATTGAACCAGTTGCTGTCGGAGACTGATTGTTCTGAGGTGTTCTCAAGTCCTGATGAAAACCGTGCCACGAATGCTTTTACCAGAATTCTCCATTCCTGTATTTTCGATTTTTGTATAAATGCTACGTAAAAAGAAGGCAAGATGATCTTCGGCGGAACCAAAACGCTTCTGGAGCTTCGTTGATTCAAAACGTAAAGAAAATTGTCTGCCAACTTCAATGCACCTAGGTGGCCTTCAAGCTCCCACTGCAGAGCAGAAGTGTGAACCGTTTTCTAAAAAATTCACTAGCATTTTTGGAGGCCATGTTCCAACGATAGATGAAATAAGATTTGCTCTGAATTTTGTACCGAGAGATGTGATAAACTTAGATGTGTTTGACATTTCTGAAGTGATGGTTAAATCAGCAGTACAAAAGCTGAAGTTATCATACAACCCCGGTCCAGATGGCGTTCCTTCGTGCGTCTTTAAAAAATGTCTTGGTATGCTGACCGCTCCTCTCTAAGCTATTTTCAACAAATCTCTCCAATTTCAACAATTTCCTTCTGCATGGAAGTCATCGGATATGATTCCTGTTCATAGAAAACGAGATAAAACCGATCTCTAATTACCGAGGCATAACATCGCTGGCAGCTTGCTCCAAGTGTTTTGAATCCATTGCACTATGGTCCAGGTCACGAATTTACGAGGAAACATGCTCCCAGCGCCTAAACATGAAACTTTACAGCAAAGTGATGTTCTACAACATGGTTTGTATCACTATGGACCATTTTTTTTATGTTAATTAAAATTAGGGTGGTCCCCATTTTCATGGCAATACAGAAATAGACGTTAGCGCTTTTTAGCAAAATTGTAGCGAAAAAAATTTCATTGAACTATAATACATACATTTTTTTGTAGCTTAAAAACTGACCGATTTAGAGCAATTTTCCCTCATCAACTTAGGGTGTACCGTAAAAAAAGTTTTTTTGTCCTCACTTTTTTATTTCAATCACCATTTGTTCAGACGAGTTGTAGAACTTTTGAAGGCGCTTATTTTGATATATTAACTTTGCCGCTACTTTCAATCAATCAATAGTTATTGAAGTTTTTCGTCAAAAACCATCCAAGATTCAATTGTAATTTTCTCAAGATGCAGAAATAACATATCTCTAGTCTTCACATATGTTTAGCAATATAAGTTGCCCTTTTAAATGACGTCTTTAATTTTTTTTTGTAATTTCCCCCAATCATAAAAATTTACATTTGAAAAGGGCGTATTGTTTTAAGAAAAAGTTCAATAAGTATTGTTTGGTTGACGGTATCGGCAAAGTTTGTATACCAAAGTACGCGTCTTTAAAAGTTTAAAAGTTAGTTTCTGTATTTCCGTGAAAATGAGGACCACCCTAATTTTAATTAACATAAAAAAATGGGCCTTAGTGATACAAACCATGTTGTAGAACATCACTTTGCTGTAAAGTTTCATGTTTAGGCGCTGGGAGCATGTTTCCTCGTAAATTCGTGATCTGGACCATAGTGCATTGTCAACGAAGTTTTGCTAAGCACGTGTCGAAACTACATTAGCTCTTGCCAACACGGGTTTTACAGTGAATGATCGCTGAATTGTAATCTTTGCGAATTTGCGACGACTGCCATTGCAGCAATGGATGCTGGAGCGCAACTTGACACGATGATGACTTGAAAGTTTTTCTTGTCATCCGACGAGAAGCTGATTGCAGACGACTTCAATAGCTTATTGACCTTTTTGCTTCTTGGTGTAGCCACAACTTCCATAAAGTTACTGTCTCCAAATGCTCTATAATATCGGTGCATCGCTGTAGAATGCCTATTCACTACAACTACACGATGCATGAGGAGCAACTGGAACGTGTTGATAAAATTAAGTACCTTGAAGTGCTACTTGACACGCAAATGACATTCAAGATGCATTATTCGGACATAATTGATAAAGCCAACCGTCAGCTAGGCTTTATTCTAAAAACTGCTCATGACTTTGATCATCCCTTGTGCCTACGTGCTCTGTGTTGCTCGCTCGTCCGGTCTATTCTGGAGTATGCATCAGTTCTTTGATCCCCTTACGAAGCTGTATGGATCACTAGGATTGAATCCATTCAGCGGAGGTTTGTGAGGTCTGCTCTTAGAAATCTGCCCTGGCGTGACCCTTTAAATCTACCCCCATATGCAGATCGCTGTGCTTTGCTGGGCATTGAAACGCTTCAAAATCGCGGTATGATGGCATTGCTTGAGCGTTTGCAGATTTATGCTCCTCGACGTGTTCTTCGATCCAGGCAATTTCTACAACCAAGGACAAGGAATAAGACGTATGCCACGAATGATCCTCTCAACTCCATCTCCAGACGTTTTCAAGCAGGTTATGATGTTTTAGACTTTAATTTGTCAACTAACACATTTAGAGAACGGTTACGCACAATGTGTTTTTAGCTAATAACTAGTATTATTATTATTATACATTAAGATTTCATTAAGACCATGTTGTCGGATGATATGATTACAAAATAAACAAATAAACAAATAATCAAATGCCGACAAAACAAGCAATTCGAGGCAAATGAGACTTATGGTGAGCAAACAGGGCTACTGGAAATAAAATAGACTCACATGCAATTGTATTCATTCATTCACAAAACAGCCACAGAAATTTGAAAGCGCCTCTTGCATTCCGCCACCAACATGCAATTACTCCCTTTTATTTCTGCAGCGATTTATCCACCCGCCTTCATCCAGCTTCCTACAGCCTCTTGGTTCCAGCCTTCCAGCTTCCTACAGGTATTCCAGGTTACGGTCTGGTCATCGTCGCAGTTCACCAGAAACGATAGATCACGTGCAATATTTTTCGATGGCTCGTTGGCGCGAGATACTACTCGTGATGGTGACTCACTCACTTCGAAAATGGTGACACTATTCACAATAATCTATAGTCTTACTATGAACCGTCGTCCATAACAATCAGCGGACTATCACTTTCGCTTTTACTGTTCACTGGGTCCGGGAATTGTAGCGAAATTCACTGATTAATCCGATTCGAAGGATAAAAAGCACTGTTTGCACCAGTGTTGTTGAATCATGAGCGTTTTCACGATTTGCAGCCGAGAGTTCTCTGCTCGCGAGAGGAGAGAACACAAATAATGCTGCTGTTCATCATCCCCCTATCGTTTCCGCAGGAGAGTGAATGTGTGTATTTATGCCATTGCGCTTTCATCTCTTCATGCTATGAAACGAACTATTATTGAGTGGCAAGGAACCAACTCGCATGGTGAGTGAGTACCGCATGAGCAGTTGACGGGTTTGCTCATTGAGTTAACGATGCTAGTTGAACAAGATGTTACGGATAATTCGCTTGCGTCTAGTAGGTGGATATCTGCGACGTGCCACCAATAGAGGGTTTGGGATTTGTTTTATCACCTCCTATTTGCTTCCTGCTTAATTAGTAAAGCTTGTTGGTGGGATAGTGATATTGGGTTTGCATTATTTATATCTTGGCGTTAGCTTGTGTCGCTTTTATGATGCATCTCTGGTGTAATTTACAAAGACTTTATAGAAAGAATTTATAAAATTAGTGTGCATCCGACTATCGAGGTTTGCGAGAACGGTTTAATTTTCGTACTGGCTGATAAAGCACGTGCGTGGACAAGACATTTGTTTGCATCTGGCATCGAATACATATTTAAATGTCAGCAAACAGAGCGTAGTGTAAGCCAATATATGAATTACATCTCAGCATTGTTATAAAAAATATGCAGTTCCTTAACTATCGATATCCATGAGTTCAAGATGTGCTGTGTTTTCTAGTGAGTTTTGGGCTGTACATTTAGTGACTTTTTTAAATGTATATCATGAAACATGTCAAAATTGTATAAGATAATCTGTCTCCACTTCTATTTCACCTACATTTGACTTATCTTTTGCATCATATTCAAGAAGCGAAGTAGACGATTAGGAGATGCTAGACCACCTTCCGTACAAAGTATATTCGATCGAAACGTCATTTTTTTTTAATCCTATTGAACATATTGTTTAGGTGTGATTCGTGGCTTTCAGATTTGAAAGTTCATATTAGACAGTCACTACGAGAGAGCTAACGATTTTTTTTGACGTAGACTACGTCTTACGGCAAGGTTAGGGTGTCATTTGAAAATCCTAAAATAACGTCCGATAGGAAATACAAATTAAACGCTTATAACTTAATTATTCTTCGATAGATTTTCAATATGTTTAAATCAATCGGTTGCAAAATTCCCCGCGTATTGAGTCAACTATAAAAAAATATCTTTCTACAGTTATAAACTATTGATAGTAACGCAAATAAAAGGTGATTATTCAAGCTGTGGTATTATTCAAGCTGTGCGGAGTGGCGGGGATCAAATATTGGATTGACAGCTTGCGGTGGCTAATACCCTGGAGGGTTAACTGGCGTGCAACCATTGATCAGGTAGCTGATAACTGTATTTTTCTAGGCAACCGTTGCTAGGCAGCCATTAGTTTTGTGATGAGCAATCGGTTGACCAAACCTGTGACGATGAGGAGCAAAATAAGGTGATGGGGTTAATCCTGATCTTAGCCAATTTTTGGTACGATGCAACGGATGCAATAATTTGTTTCTGCAAAAGACCAAGGAGGTTTAAATTCAAATGTGCACCATATAAAATCCGCCCTTTTCAGGACGGCCAATTCAATTTTCCTAGTTAAGAAATTTTTTGAATTTATTTTTATTCCTATTTCAAAACCACACATGTTTATCCCAATTAAATTCCACTGAATGTCACATTGGTGAAAGATTTTACATCACTGTACTTAAAAATTACACTAGGAGTGAAAACTCAAGTAGCATTTAGAAAAATGTTTCTTACAACGGTCTGCAATAGAAAAAGATAATACGTCATTTTGATAAGTCAGTATGATAGATGGCATGCTACTTGCGTCAAAATGATACGTCATTCTGCGAATGACAATGTTGATACGTCGAAATGTTACGCCAAGTTGTCGTATTTCACAAAGATACGTCAAAATTATCAAAGTGACGTATTCGTTTTTTCTGCAACAAACCGGTGTAAAAATATCTTTGCTAAAAATATCAATTTTTGGTAAACAAAATCTAAATTTTCATCCTTATGGTATGAAGCCTTTTATTTACGCGTCGTTAAGAGGCATTCAAATGATATAACAATGATTCGTAAGTTACTTTTCAACACAAGCGGCGTATGTACATTATTTCCAAAAGTGCAAAAGTGATTTTTACACCGTTTTGTAAAAAGTTAGTAAAAACTTTCAGAAATAATCCATCAGAAAGTTCATCATATGTGGGCATATATACATGATTTTTTAATTACATGTCATAAACAACGCGTTTGTTTACATTTTGTGACTTACGTCCTTTTGAAAAAGTACTCGAGATATGACATTGACTTTATATTGGGAAAGGAGGAAGCATCAGGGATCACTAAATCTGGAATTGAACAATGGAGTGGTATGACAACCGGCGTCTAGGAGGGTACAAACACTACCTTTATTCTTATCCTATCGATTCGATTGTGATGCTGTGAATTCGACTCCAACAGTTTCAGCGAGAGTGACGTGCCCTTCTTAAAAAGCCATCCCGTAAAAAGTTTGATAAGGATTGCGCATAGGGTTATTCAATTTGTTGGATCGTATAGTTTGAATGAGAATCTTAATTTTTCACGGGTTTGCGTAAAGCTTGTAGTACACTGTTTGTCCAATAGCCAAATATTTGTCATAGGCAGATAGGCATCTGACAAACATCTATGATATTTGTCAGCTGTCTAGCTGCCTATGCCAAATATTTGGCTATTGGACAAACAGTGTACTACAAGCTTCAGCGTCTCTGCTTGCGGGTCCGCCCCCCCCGTTTTTGGCCCTACATACAGTGTTGCTGGGAATACAAACCGTTAACTCAATTTGATCTTGCTGTTAAGTGGAGCTGCATACATGACAAGGTCTTAGAAGGGATGGTGACTACCTTACATACATACATACATACAATTCGCGATGGAAAGAGTTTTATTTCTAGGAAATAAGTTTTGAGATACGATGGGAAAGTTTTTTTTTTTTAATTATTACCGAATTGTACACGATTTTCATTGCTGCATAATTTATCAAACCATTTAATGAAAAAAAATCCACAAAATAAGAAATTTCAACTTGATTACAAGTTAGGAAAACGTAGAGAAGAGCAAAACTTCAGCATAGGAACTCATTTCCGGCACAACGATAGAAAACATGAAATTTATTGCCGTGGAGACGACCCCGGCGTAGTGGTTAGCATCCATACCTCTCACGCCAAAGTCACGAGTTCGAATCTCACCCCCGGACAAGTCACGAAAATACCGAAACGGTATTTGAGTGACTGCGACGGGAGATGAACAAGCCCAGAGCTCGATAATAAAGGAAAAAAAAAGAAATTTATCAATGTTTATAAATGAAATATCAAATAATACATTTCGCAAGTTAGTTAAGTTCAATAACTACAAAACAATGTCAGTATGAACGTATTCCCTGAATATTTACATTCTTTCTGACCGAACACAAAACAAATAAATTGAAGCTCATTTATGTGTTTTTGACTAACATTAGCCTTAGATTGTAGTTAATTTAACCTGTATGTTTACTTTAAGTTTTTTTTATCTGTGTTCGTGTGTGTTTTTTTTTCTTTCTCAAAAATGTTCAAGTCAAAAGAAGCCAAAAGTTTTTTGACAATTTAGAATTAAAAAAAATGTGTTATGTAAGCCCCACTTCAAACTCCTGCCTACCTTCCCATCTATTCAGTTGTTAATCCTATGAACCTCGAGACGGCCGCGAGTAATCGGTTCTATCCTCTTAACGTTAGTTTTAAGATAATTTATGTATACAAATATGAAAACATGGCTCTGTTAAGTTAATTCAATTGAGCTTGTACAAATAAATGATTTATATAAAAAAAATGTTTACGCTCCAAACAAATACACTTTTCATACCAACAACTGACTGCTGCAAAGGGGTCAATGGCGTTTCAATATTTCGTGTCGTAATTGCGGTTAAGAAACTGTGTTAGATTTTCAACAACATCTCAGCAGCCAGCGATTTCTCGCGTACCACGACCAAAGGAACTATCCTTTTTGACCGATTTTGTTCATCAACCTTCTGTAATAACGCAGCTATTAACATATTTTGTATTGCATAAGTTGTTGAAAGCTACACGTAGAGCCAAAGATTTGTTTATTTTGCCGTGGTAGGAAGTCGAGGAAGAGAATCGTCGGTTGGTTCTTTTCAAATGATACGCGAGATTTGAAATATAACGGTACGATGCAAAGATAAATAAACCAATTTGTTTTTGAAAGTCACATTCCATCTTTTTATTAAAGTGCGTGTTATGCTGAGTTTAAAAGAAAACAGATATTTATAATATCAGTCTACCACTGAAAATCCATTTCCGAATGAAGATATCAGAAAAAGAAGATAAATCTCAATAATTATATACATTTATTTTCTAGTTTTTACTTCAACCATTTCTATAATCGTTCCATATATACATTATGATTCCAGTATTCATGTTTTCATTCTGATTCATACACTGCGGCAAACGCATGATGACCAAGACGCGATGCGAAATCGATTTTTAATTGATAATTATGTATATTAAATTATATATTACTCGCTCACTTATCAGAGTCTTCAACACACTAGCCGCTATCCCAACGTGGCCCATCTGGATTAGCATTACACGGAAATCAGTTCCTTGTTTTCTCGTTTTGCCATTGTCTCACACAAGCGGCGGCATTGCTGGAATTTCCGAACCAGACAACTGCTAGCGATCAACTGAGTGAGCAAGAAATTGTTTGTTCAACAAAATAATGCTCAGACTGCGAGTCAAACGTTGCATGAGTTATTACGATGGTGCTCAAGGTCTGAGAGAGTTAGAGCTGATTCTTATGAACTTATTCTCTGGTTTTTCCTATTCTCGCGGTGAGTCGAATCACCATATCGTTCAAACCGTCGCGCTCCATCTCGTTCTGCAATGCTGGTACGAAAATGAACACTGTGAGTTATCTCTCTCGAAAACAGGTATTGAGCGTTCGTTGAGGTGAGTATATACAACATTGGTTTGCACACTGTTCAACGACCGCTTTGAAACAGACCGAGGACCTACACGGTGCTAATAGAGATAACAGTAGAAGCGAACAGTGTACAACATTTTTGGGTCACTCATATGACCATTAGGTCTGCCCATCTTTAACATCCACCATCTCCGGACAGGTATTTCCCCAGTACTCCCCTTGGAATCTGAAACTACGGATATCTCATTAATTCTAAATTTGATTTTTTTTCTTTCTCAGATGGGTAGAAGACGTACGTGTTAAGAAAGCTATTGTTATATAGCTAAATAAATTGATCCTCGAGGTACCAGGACCAAGCTAGCCAGTGAATCTTATAGTCCAAATTTTGTGTGAAAAATGTTACAGGTCTCCCAAATATGTTCCGGGAGTGGCCAATATAGCCAATGGCATTCTCAAATCTATCAAAATCATAATTATGGGAAATC
This sequence comes from Aedes japonicus, assembly GCA_034211315.2. Taxonomy (NCBI): domain Eukaryota; kingdom Metazoa; phylum Arthropoda; class Insecta; order Diptera; family Culicidae; genus Aedes; species Aedes japonicus. The sequence goes on along the minus strand of JASCZW010004581.1, from coordinate 140,141 downwards.
ATGAAGATAGAGCTGCCGCACGGCATGTTTTGGAGTAAGATCGTAAATTGCCTCTACAACAGGTTCCCTCGGGACGTTCCGGTGGTTCCGAGAGTGGCCAATGTATCCAATGGCCTTCAAAAGTTATTTAATATCATAACCATGAAAAATCATGAAGATAGAGCTGCCACACGGTATGTTTTAAGATAAATTCCTATCTGGTCCCTACTATAGGTTCACATGGGGACGTTCCGGTGGTTCCGGGAGTGGCCAATGTATCCAATGACATTCTCAAATCTATCAGAATCATAGTTATGGAAAATCATGAAGATAGAGTCTTTACGTGAGTTTACTGAAAAACTATGATTGACAACGGCATCCCGTACAAAATGCCATCACAAATTAAACATGTTAGGTTGCCTCTCCGGAAAACTGAAACAATTCCGGTGTCCGGGGGCCATGGCCAATTATTTTACCGAGATATAAAACTTCATTAATGAATGGGTTTTGGCGAAATTCAATAAAATAATATTTCATGAAGTAAGAGCACAACATAGTTGATCAAAAATGTGCTAGTCCCGATCATTTTGTCTATCCCCATAAAAAAGTTGTTCCGATTAAAATTTGGTCAAACAGTAATGTGCGTAAGTCGATCAAAGATTTTATATATACGTCAAATTCTGTTTCTTTTTCAAGATTAGTTAATACAGAATACAGGAGAAATATTCAGCTTAGCTTCCTTTTTACCGAATGCTAATTGCCGGAACTTTCGTTTAACACCTGCCATAAAATTTTGTACAGTCTCTATGTCCACTTCGCCGCAGAACGCCAGTTTGCCTTGAACTGTTTCTCGCTCACAACAGCTTTTTGAGTCTTCTCAAGGTTCTGCTAGACGATGGCCAATATTGTTCGATTGGGCGGAGCTCTGGCGTGTTGGGAGGGTTCTTGTCCTTGGGCACCACTTGAACGTTGTTGGCAGCATACCACTCCATGGCCTTTTTCCGTAATGGCTAGATGCCAAATCCGGCTAAAATAGAACGGAACAATTCGACATGAAGTTTTCATAAGGACCAATGTCGCAAGCGTAAACTTCTTCCGCAAATGTCTTGAAAGTGCAAACTCTCTCACCTAAACTACCGCTTCTATTGTAAAGGGGAACTTCTCTTCTGTGCGAGGTAATTCACTATGATAAAGTTAACATTCACGAGAAAATTGGGGTAGAAGCCATTGTTTACGTTTGCGGCATTGGCCCTCATAAAAACTCCATATCAATTTGTGTCGCTTAAGGAAAGGCAGTAGACGTTTTTGTAGGCACTCGCTAAGATAAATTTCCTGGTTGACGGTTCCGGTCGCAATGTAAACGTTGCTTTTTAAGCCACAGGTACAGATGGCTTGCCACACCGGATATTTCTTCGCAAACTTTGACATTCTATTGTGCTTGAAAATATCTGCTACCTTTCCTCGTCCGGTTGCCTTATAAAGTTCCTGTTCAGGATGCTGTTTAAAGTCTGCCTAATCTCGGACGGAGAGGCTAGGGATCCGCTCGAAACATTGGGCAACTCTTTTTGTCGTCACTGTGGCCTTCGGCTTTCGATTTCCCCCGGATTCGACTTTCCTGGATGTCGACAAACTTTCATCGTTCATTCATTGATTTAGCCACATTCAACAATTTCGCCAGCTTGGCGTGAGAGTTGTTCCTGAAGTGCTTATCTTAAAATCAATATAAAGGCATGATACTAGACGCACACATCTTCAAAATAAGGGGTGTGCGAAAATTCACGATGAAAGAAAATGCGTCAAGTTTAAGTCGACCAAATTTCGATCGAAGCACCCTTTATATGAGACAATTTTGAGAAAGTGGTTGAGTTCCTGAATCCAAAGGAAATACAAATCCGGGTAAAATGCTTCTCGTTCTACCAAAATAGTACCTCAAAGGTGTTCCCAGGTATCCGAAATAACAAGTTTTTTCTTGCGAATCTAAGGTATTTTGTTTAGGTAATCTGAGCTCTTTAATACCAAGGTCAGTTATCAAGATCAGCATTAGATATTCATTTGTTATTTTCGCCTTCTCGGAAAGCGCTTGAATACCGAGATTGTATGATTGTAAGATACTATACATAAAGTTTAGTTTGGTCTTCTATAGTACAGTAGGTGTTATATCTTGGGGCCAATTACATTGGTTTCCGGTTTCCAAAAAGCTTCTAAGAGACCCTTACTCATTATCTCAATTGGCTGCTGGACAGCCGAGTAATCTGGGTCAATGGACGATATCTCTCACCATATTATAGAATACCTGACTCTGGCTGTAATAAGCTGCACAATGTGGACTTGGTATTCTTAAATTAACTGAACTCAGAATTGAACAAAGTTGACTACATGATAAGCAATCACAAAGCTAATCCTTCCAAATCTTAACTCAAGGATTAGTACGGTAACAGTTCATGAATACCAATTGAATCAGCATACTTGCTCTCTTTTTCTCTCTTGCTCCGAAAGATTAAACAAATCAGATAAGTTACGCATCTGGAACCCGAACGAAACCTGATAAAACGAAATTCCTCGTCGTTTAGCTCCAACCTGTAGGTATCGGCAATCTTGCATTTATCACAAACCTGAATCGGCATGTTTGCTTACAACTGGCACCGGTTACTGCCAGGTCGGAGAAACGATCTGTCCGATCCCGCTGCGTACAAAACGGTTCGTTATCAATTTTCAACCTAGAGAGTCCGCGGCCCGCTCCGATCGCGGCATAAACTGATACTGTTTACGTTCGACGATCGAACTAATTGATGATACCAATCAGAGCGGCGGCGAACGCGGGAAGGAGCCCACAGCCAACCTCAGTGACAGAGTGAGCGCGATTTGCTTGCAACTTGATCAGCTGCTCCACAGTCCCCCGAGAGATGTTCGAGATTCGATTCCGCGCCGGTCGATCTGATAATCCGCATTTTAAAAGCTTTTAAGATAACGATTTTATCTGGCGACTGGCGCTGTGCTTTTGTTGACTGACGACTGCTGGGTGAGTAGTGCTACTGGAATCTCGGGGTGATCTGTTCAAGGGTCGAGTTAAGATTCGGCTGATCTCGTAGAAAATGGAAGTGGTGAAATTGAGGGGGGTTTCAAATTTTGATTGATGTACCGTTTAGCTTTGTCCTTTAGCTTTTTGTGAAACAATAAGTTCCACGTACGATGCGTAAGGAGAACAATCGCGAGTATGCGGTCTAATCATTGATTGATGATCGCATCGGATCCCCGTTTGAAACCTTGATGGGGAAGGAATGTCAGCCATCTGCTTGGTGAGTCCTTCTCTTATGGGGCTCCGTCAGTCAGTCAGCCAGCCGGGGAGGTGCTTCAAAATTGAGGTTTGTTCGAGAGATCTCCGGAATGGCTGCGTGAGCAATGTTCGATTAGAGAGGACCACACAAAAGAAAATTTGCATACTTATCTTGATCGATGATTGTTACGCGCGCCCGCTCGAGAGAGAGAGATCTATGCATGCCAAAGGCCAGTGACGACCAACTGAATATGACTAGTGTGTGTGTGGTGAATGTATGCTCGCCGGACTATTGCACCAATCAATGGGGAGTCAAATCATTGCAACAGGCGCGGGCCTGCGAATAAAAAGCCATCGAGTAGTTGTCATATTAATATGCAATATTAGTAGGAATTGACGTAAAAAGTCATGGAAACAAAGTTTAGAAAGACTGACATATGGGCTTGTGCGGGACAATCCATTCCCATTTGAATTTTCTGTGTTAAACGGTTGTTTGCATATCGGAACGATCTCGGACATGGAAATCTAGCGAATGTGTCCAAATGATGCTGTGGTTAGTTTGTTTCTGCGATTAGCCTTGGGATTGGGCAGATAGGCACACTTCATTGGTTCGAAGCGAGGGTATGTATTTATCTACAGATGGTGGCAATACTTTCGGTTGAGAAATCATCCGGAATCAACGGCTATTCGGAGTTTATAAAGTCTTTTCTGAGTGTTGATTCTGTTCCTGAGCAAGCTGCTTGATTTGTAAAACGAGATCGTTTGCAAATTTGGCATTCGGGAAAAAATCAGTAAAGACGCAGTTTCAAAGCAAGATTTTTCGTTAAGGAATATGTCTTGAAATCTTTGGCATAAAATAGGCTAAGAATAGCAAAGAGAAGAAATGTTTCGTTCTTTTATATTTCTTTTCCGTTGGCCTATTTCCTCACATGGTGACAATCACCGACGCCAGGGAGACGACTCCACCACCTGAACCCTACCTATCGACTCATGAATATGAGCCGGGACCAACGGCTTTACTTCCCTTCCGAAGGAAGACATGACCAGATTTTTTCGCCTCAGAAAAACCACCGACGTCGACTGGGATTGAGCCCAGTCCCACTGGGGTGCCAATAAGCAGTCACGCTGACCACTACACCACCGACGCCAGCAGAAGAAATGTTGAAGGAAGCGTATGTAACAACATGAACTTATTCCCGGAAAACCAACACTGTGGGAAAAGCCGACACCATATGCTCACTTGATATGTCGAATGTTTTGAATCATGTTTTACCGCTGTTTGCATAACTGTCCTATTTTTTTTACCTTCATTTATTTGTACAAGCTCAATCGAATCAACTCTACGGAGCCTAGGTATCATGTTTAAATACGAGTTCGGGGGTAAAACCGATTAAATGCAGCAATCTCGAAGTTAAAATGTATAAGAATTCAACGGATGGGAAGATGGGCGGGAATTGAGGGTATAGTTAACATAACACATATATTTAAAACTAATCGTCTAATCACAACTTATAACTTTATTTTATTTTATATTTATTTGTCGTCGTCAATCAGTTGTAGACCGTTTTAATTTCAATACGTACTTAACTTAAGTTAAACCTAGCACTCGCGGAAATATTGTTTTAATTTTTCTTTCGACATTGTAAAATCTATTCTATTGCAATGGATTTTAATTATTTTAATTAGCCATCATTTGGTTAATCGGTCCACATTTTGCATAGTTCGTGCGATGATAATTTGTTGCAAATAACTGTCGATGTCTCAAATGCCTTGTTGGTATGTTAAAGTTTAATTTTAATAGAATTTTCATTGAATCAATTCTTTGTGAGACTATATTATTTATAAATGACGCCATATCAAATTCACGACACTCTTTTTATATTTGAATATTGATAAGCATACATCGAGCCTTATACGATGGTAAAGGAAATACAGTCCATCCTAGCTTTCTTAGTGCGTATAACAAAAAATGCTTTTGTGCTGACTCTGTTCTTTCCTCATGTGTTATTGTAAATGGAGACCAAACTATGCTACAATATTCAAGTATTGACCGGACATAAGCAATGTATAGTGTTTTTATCGTGTTCGGGTCATGAAAGTCATAGCAAAAACGTTTAATAAATTCTAGCATGTTTTTAGCTCTGTTTATAATTGTGTTATAATGATCAATGAACGTATGTTTAGTGTCTAGGACAACACCTAAATCTCTTACTCTATCACACTTCTCTACATTCTGATTGCCTAAAGTTATTTGTATATTTGGTATGTTTCGTTTTCGACTGAAGGTAATTAAGTTATATTTTTTAACATTCAGTTGTAGCAGACTTTTGTTACACCAAGTATGGAACAACAATATTTCATTCTTAAACGCGTTGATGTCCTCTGCATTTTTCATTTCTTAATAAAGCTGACGACATCGTAAATTAAGATTTTTAGTTTCTTAAGAATAGAAGATAAGTCATTTACAAATAGAATGAATAAATAGGGTCCTAGATGAGAGTCTTGTGGGACTCCCGAAGTGATATGAATAGGTGTTGATTGGTTTCTTTTAAATCTTACAACTTGATCACGGTTGATTAGGTAGGAATTAAGCCATTTGAGGTGTTTGGGGTGAATTCCCATTTTTTGCAATTTAAATATAAGCATAGGTATATCGACACGGTCAAATGCTTTACTAAAATCTGTGTACAAAACCTCTACATGGTTTCCGTTATCCATTGCTTCCAGAGAATAATTAACGAATTCTAGTAAATTTGTGATTGTCGAACGACCTTTTAAAAATCCATGCTGATTAGTAGTTATTCTATTTTTAATTTAATTAAATAATTTTTCATTCACAATTGCCTCAAAAAGTTTTGGAATGCAAGAGAACAGGGCTATACCTCGATAATTACGCATATCAGATTTTTTACCAGACTTAAAAATAGGCAGTAGAAATGAGCTCTTCCATAATTTTGGAAAGTCTCCGGATTCCAGTGACATTAAAAAGCCAAAACAATGGAGAAGTAAGCTCAGCTGCTAAAGTCTTCATAAACAAAGAACGAACTCCATCCGGTCCCGAGCCCTTGGATGCATCTAAATGTTTTAACCCTTCCAAGATTTCATGCACATAGATTTGATTCACGCTTATGTCACTGGAATATTCAGGATACAACCCAAAGTATTGCCGATCACGATCTGCTTCTGAGTATGTTGTGTATGTTTCTTGAACAAAATTGGCAAATAAATTGCATATTGCTTCTGTATTATTACTTTCACTATTGTCCAAATACATACGGGATGGAAGATTGTCTGATTTTAATTTTGTATTCACGTAATTAAAAAAGTTTTTTGGGCAACATTTAATTTCACGTTCAATTTTTAAATTATACTCCTCAAATGCAACATTCATAGCCAAATTAAGTTCATCACAAATGTTCAAATAGCTTTCTAAATTAACGGAACTGTTATGTTTTTTGTAAATCTTATGCGCTTTTTGTTTACGGTTTTTTTAATTTTTAATTTGTTTATTGAACCAAACTGGATCCTTTGAGAATACTCTTCGTCTACGTCTTTTAACTGGTACTTCTTCCTGGATAACTGCAAACAACTTAGTGTAGAACACTTCAGTCGCACTTTCAACATTCTCTTCATTCCTAAATACTGTTTGCCAATCAATTAAGTTTAGTTTGCTTCTTATGTTAGCATAATTAGCTGATTTATAGTCAAGAACTTCCTCGAGTCCGCAATCAGGCGACTCATTTTCTTGTACAAAAAGAGAATACTCTATTGCTGTGTGAAAGACTTCATTTCTCCATATTGGAGTCAATGATTCACTAACACAGAAGTCATCGATAATATTTGTCATCAGAAAGTCTAAATAACAGTTCTGTTGATTTTTCACATGGTTTATTTGATGAAGTCCTAAATCAGCAATTTTGTCATATATGAAATTAAGCGTCTCATTTTCCCCAGTTATTGGACGTAGAATGCTTTCATTATCAATGCACTATGTGATCACGAATGTACGAGGAAACATGCTCCCAGCGCCTAAACTTGAAACTTTACAGCAAAGTAATGTTCTACAATATGGTTTGTATCATCAAGGCCCATTTCTTGATGTTAATTAAAATTAGGATGGTCCCCATTTTCACGGAAATACAAAAACTAACTTTTTTATTTGCAGAAATAGACGTTTACATTCTTTGACAAAATTGTAGCGCAAAAAGTTTCATGGAATTTTTATTAAAAAATTTGTTTTGTACCTTGAAAATTGACCGATTTAGAGCAATTTTTTCTCATCAACTTAGGGTGTACCATAAAAAATTGATTTTTTTGCCCTTACTTTTTTATTTCAATTCCCACCGTAAAGTTGCGTTGAGACGAGTTTTAGAACTTTTTCAGACGCGTACTTTGGTATACAAAATTTGGCGCTAATTTCAATAAATCAATAGTTATTGAAGTTTTTCTTAAAAAAATACGCCCTTTTTAAATGTTGATTTTCATGATTGGGGCAAATACAAAAAAAAAATTAGAGACGTCATTTGAAAGGAAAATTTATATTGTTTAACATATGTGAAAACTAGAGATATGTTATTTCTGTATCTTGAAAAAATTACATTTGAATCTGGAATGGTTTAAGAAGAAAAACTTCAATAGCTATTGATTGGTTGAAGTTAGTGGCAAAACTAATATATCAAAATACGCGCCTTTAAAAGTTCTACAACTCGTTTGAATACAACTTAACGATGAAAATTGAAATAAAAAAGTTAGGACAGAAAAACTTTTTTTTATGGCTCACCCTAAGTTGACGAGGGAAAAGTTGCTCTAAATCGGTCAATTATTAACCTTAAAAAAAAATGGTGATGAAACTTGAAATAAAAACGTATTCCGATTTTTTTTTGTTGATTAAAATTAGGGTGGTCCTCATTTTTACAGAAATGCAAAAACTAACTTTTTTATTTGCAGAAATAGACGTTTACATTCTTTGGCAAAATTGTAGCGCAGAAAATTTCATAAAATTTTTATTAAAAATTTTTTTTTGTTGCTTGAAAATTGACCGATTTAGAGCAACTTTTCCCTCGTCAACTTAGGGTGAGCCATAAAAAAAAGTTTTTCTGTCCTTACTTTTTTATTTCAATTTTCATCGTTAAGTTGTGTTCAAACGAATTGTAGAACTTTTAAAGGCGCGTATTTTAATGTATTTAATTTGCCGTTAGCTTAAACCAATCAATAGTTATTGAAGTTTTTCTTCTTTAACCATTCCAGGTTCAAATGTAATTTTTTCAAGATACAGAAATAACATATCTCTAGTTTTCACATATGTTAAACAGTATAAATTGTCCTTTCAAATGACGTCTTTAATTTTTTTTTGTATTTGCCCCAATCATGAAAATCAACATTTAAAAAGGGCGTATTTTTTAAGAAAAACTTCAATAATCATTGATTTATTGAAGTTAGCGCCAAATTTTGTATACCAAAGTACGCGTCTGAAAAAGTTCTAAAACTCGTCCTAACGCAACTTTACGGTGGGAATTGAAATAAAAAAGTAAAGGCAAAAAAATCAATTTTATATGGTACACCCTAAGTTGATGAGAAAAAATTGCTCTAAATGCTCAATTTTCAAGGTACAAAACAAATTTCTTAATAAAAATTCCATGAAATTTTTTGCGCTACAATTTTGTCAAAGGATGTAAACGTCTATTTCTTCAAATAAAAAAGTTAGTTTTTTGTATTTCCGTGAAAATTGGGACTATCCTAATTTTAATCAACATCAAGCAATGGGCCTTGATGATAGAAACTATATTGTAGAACATTACTTTGCTGTAAAGTTTCAAGTTTAGGCGCTGGGAGCATGTTTCCTGGTAAATTCGTGATCTGGACCATAGTGCAATGTCAGCAATAAAATCAACATTGCGTTGGTTAAAGTCACCATATATATGTATTTTAACTTCAGGGGGTAAACAAGACACAATTTCTTCGGCATTAGTAAAAAACTTATCATAAATTTCCCTACGGGCATTGTTTGGAGGAAAGTACACCGAAACAAACACATGAGTTTCGTCTCTCACCTGCACTTTTGCCCATACATTTTCAAATTCTTTAAATGCTGTTGCAATAATTATCTCGGAATTGAATTCAGTTGAAATTGCAACTAAAACTCCACCTCCTGACTTTTTTTCCAGACCATTGATAATTACGGTCATCTCTAAAAACATTATAATTATTACCAAAAACCTCTTCACTTCTTACACTCTCATCCCAACTGGTTTCATTTGCTAGAATCACGGTATAAAAACAACTTAGAATTTTATTCTGAATATCGCTGATCTTAGCAGCGCTTTTCATCCGATTAAAATTCGCAGCAGAATTTGAAAAGCTACCAGGGGACGTCCAGTTGGGTTGTCTGCCAGGAGAAGATCGTGTAACTTCGTCATGAGCCGGGTAGGGGTTCAGGATTTCCCCTCTCTGGAACTGTATTGGCCGGTGGGTCATCGGTGTCTCATTCGGTGATTTGGAAAATCTTTCCTTCGCTGCCGCAAGAAGTATTCTGTCCGGTGGTAGTAAGCTGATATTAAGAGCTCCGTCGTTGTTGCAAAAATTGTTGGTGTACTGGTAGTTGTTTTGCGGATGTCTTGAGTATTGATGGCGATTGCTTTGAATATTGCTGGGCCTACTGGTTTCATTTATATTGTTATGAGTGTTGTTGCTGTAGTTGTTACGCGATTGCATTTTCGGCTTGTTTTTGTTGTTTTAAACGATGCAATTCGCGTTTTTCGTAGTCGGTCCAGTCAGCTTTCCATACTTTTCTCGTTCCAAGAAGCCACCGGTAGAACATTATTGGCATCTTTGGGCTCATCTTCAAGCGAGTCTGGAGAGTGAGAAATAATTTTCGACTCAATTGCATTTAAGTTGGCTGATAAAGATTTCAGCTCTTCCATTATGTCTGTTCCAAACATCGGATTTTTGAACTATAAGAAGCTATAAATTCAGTTGTGCTGCTGATCTTTTTAATTTGTTCATTTAAAGGTTTCAGGTCATTGGTTAGACCAGACGTCATTGATTCCATTAACGTAATTACATTTTCTCTAGAATTTTTCATGGCAATATCACATAGCGATGTTATGTGATTTTTAATGCCAGCACATGACCAAATAATGTGATCTGCGTTCTGGCAACCCTTTCCATATTAACAGAGATTGCTGTCGCTCAGCCCAACACGGTATAAATAAGCGTTCAAAAAATAATGGTTGGACATGAGGCGAGACCTCACACAAATAAAGTCTCGATCCACATCTATCTCACCAAACCAAGATTTCTGCGACACCTTTGGAATGATTGAATGTGGCCATCGCCCCAAAATTTAGGCTGTCAACTGTGACTGTTGACGAAAAATAGGAAAACACAAATCATCGAAGGCGATTTGTAGATCATTACTATCGCCTTCCATAGCACTCACCATTGCAAACGAGTCCGCCCAGAATCGAACAATGAGAAGGGACACACACAGAGGTGATGATAAAATAACGCGAAGATAAAGCACTTTAAAGCTCCTGTACTTTCATGAGAAAAAACGAGGAGTGCTTTACCGGCTTCAAGGAAAAAATAACCTCTAAATAACTGACACTAAAGGGTGTTCGGATCAAAATTTGGTCAAACAGTAATGTGTGGGAGTCGATCAAAGTTTGTATTAATAAGTCTTTTTTTTTCTTTTTCAAGTTCAGTTAATACAGAATACTGGAGAATTATTCAGCTAAGCTTCCTTTTTACCGAATACGAATTTCCGGGTCTTTTGTTTAACACCTGCCATAAGATTTTGTACAGTCTCAATGTCCGATTTAATTCGCCGCAGAACACCAGTTTTCCTTGAACTGTTTCTTTTTGAGTCTTCTTTAGGTTCCGCTTGACAATGGCCCAATATTGTTCGATTGGGCGGAGCTTTGGGAGGGTTCTTGTTCTTGGGCACCACTTGAACATTGTTGGCAGCATACCACTCCATGGCCTTTTTTTCCGTAATAGCAAGATGCCAAATCCGGCCAAAATAGAGCGGAACAATTGTTTCGCGTCAGGAACGGCAGTAGACGTTTTTGTAGGCACTCGCTCGGATAAATTTCCTAGTTGACGGTTCCGGTCGCAATTTAAACGTTGCTCTTCTAGCCGCAGGTACAGATGGCCTGCCACACCAGATATTTCTTTGCGAACTTTGACAGTTTAATATGCTTGAAAATATCTGCCACATTTCTTCGTCCCGTTGTCGTAAAAATATCCTGTTCAGGAATCTGTTTAAAGTCCGCCTTGACGTAAGTTTCATCGTCCTGTACCACGCAATCAAACTTCGTCAGCATCGTCGTGTACAACTTTCGTGATCGTGCTTTGTTTGACGTGTTTTTTTATCGTCGCGATTTGGAGTCACCACTTTCTTGTAAGTCGACAGCCCAGCTCGTTGTTTAGCGCTATCCACGGTTGAAGGCGCCACTCCCAGCTTCTTGGCGATATCTCGAACGGAGAGGTTGGGTCGTTGTTGCCTCCGGCTTTTGATTTCCCCCCGATACAGCTTGCCTGACTGTCGACAAACGTTCACCGAACACTTTAAATACGTTGGTAACAGTTGATTTAGCCACATTCAACAATTTCGCCAACTTCGCGTGAGAGTAGTTTAGATTTTCGCAATGCACGTGCAAAATGTTGATGCGTTCCTTCTCTTCCTTCGATGACATTTTGATAACTGAAGTGCTAATCTCAAAATCAAAACAAAAGCATGCTGCTACACGCACACATCTTCAAAATGAGGAGTGTGCGAATTTTTTTCAATGCACGATGAAAGGAAATGCCTCATGTTTAAGCCGACCAATTTTTTTTTGTGGTGCTCTCAAGCGAAAGGCAGATAGATCATGCCTTGCTCAAGATTATGGGAATACAATCAAAACTCTTCGGAATCTTTGTATATGACTGGGCAGTTGAACAGTCAAATAAGAGTATTAGAAAACTGATTTTCTGCTTCATATCAACTGAACAGTATGCAAAAATGTCAGAAGTACTTAAGGAGTTATATATCCATGTAAAGAGATATATCATTGTTATGTACCTATTTCAGAAAATTATATTTCAGCTTAAAGTTTTTCTGATTCTGAAAGCATAATCCAAAGAAATTTATTTTGAATGAGAAAGCTATATAAATAAGATAGGGTTTATATGCTAGTAATTGACCCCTTAGTAGAAGCTTTGAACATTTTAGATGAATTCCATAAGAATTTTATTAACTATTTGTACAAAAATCCCACATTTGATGAAAATAACTAGTCATTTACACAAAATTATAGTAAACTCTATTTTTGAGGCTAGGTTTTCCTGGTAAACATCGATAATTTGCGCTGATCATAATGTGCCTTTTTTGGACCCATTTGCTTATTTTGGACCCGGGTCTATAATGCGCATTATAGACCCGGGTCCAAAATACGCATATCAACTAATTTGATTAAAATGATTGATCTGACTCAGCTAAACCAATTTGTTATCTCGTAGACAAATAGGGTAACGCATATATTTTGGACTTGTATATATTATAACCCCCTTCAAATAGAAAACATTCTAAACGATGTGTAACAACATCTGTGTTGAAATCTATCTAGCTACAATCTAGGTATTAAATAAAACTATTACAATCTGAGATGCAGTTCCTCATGTTTTCAGGGAGGATAGGGGATGATATTTGAGGAAAAAATTGTTCTACGCGGATCGTCAAATCTCAAATTTTACGGATTTGTTGAACTTTTATTTTTTTGGTACATGGTAGTCTTAAATTGGCTATAACTTAAAATTGTGTTATTTAGCAAGATTCTATTTGGACTGCCGATGCCAAATAATTGGCGTAACCGTAGCAGAGATGACTATCTGCTAACTCTTCTGGAATAAAACATAGTTGTTTTCCGGAAGCCGTGTGGTACTGTTTTGAAAACATTTGAGCTATTACATTCTTCTCCTAGGACACCAAGCAGCGCGGTAATCAAGTGTGTTGTGTGTCCTGGGTTGACGGTTGTGTTGAATTCAGGCACAACATGTTGCATTCAAATTAAAAAAAAAATTAAGCAAGATAGAAAGTTTGTGTCAAAGAGAGAGAGAGAAGTAGAACACGTTTATAGCCATATTTTTGTTCTTTCAGCCACTGCTGTTTTTTTTTTTCTAAAAACATGAAAAAAAACCTTTAAAAAATGAGAAGTTTAAAACATTTTTACCCTAAGACACTAAATACAACAACTCAACATTTAAATGAAAATTTTAAGTAGAAAACTTTCTTAGCTTTCGAATGAAGGAAATATAATCTTGCTAAATATTATATTGAGATACAGCCAATTTAAGACTAACACGAACCAAAAAAATAAAAGTTCAATAACTCCGTAAACTATGAGCTTTCTCCAAATGCGTATAACATTTTTTTTTCTTCAAATATCATCCCCTATCGCCCCTGAATATATTGGCACTAAGGAACCGAAAACCGTATATAATGTATTTTACAGCAAAGTGAACAAAATACATACATGACCAGAATATATTCGTTCCCGTACACTGATAGAAAAGTAATGATAATATATTTGTGTCCGACGATTCAAATATAAAAAAAATTAAGCAAGATAGAAAGTTTGTGTCAAAGAGAGAGAGAGAAGTAGAACACGTTTATAGCCATATTTTTGTTCTTTCAGCCACTGCTGTTTTTAGTTTTAGTTTCATAGTTTTTTGCAATGTGATCAACAAGTGATAGCTTTTTTTGACCACTCATACTTCCTATGTGTACACAGGACCACTTATACTTTTCATTTGTCAAATATGTGTTTCTCAGAAGGCTCTGTTTATGTGTGAACAAATCAGTCTTATGTGGCACTTTCCACGGATATGAACAAAGTTGGTTAAATTCGGTACATTTACCCTAGTTGAATAAGTTGTAACATGTGGGCGTATACAACATTTTTCTATGTGGAATACAAAACAGACATACACACTCAGATTATTTTACAGAAATCTGTAAAATTTAACCAAATTCTCTACAGCGAACGTTCGGTAATCCGATTTTTTAGATATCTGCAAAATTTCACCGAAATCCGTTAAATAGGATTGCCGAACGTTCAGCTGTTGGAAATCGGTAAAACTGTACAGATTTCTTTAAAAAAATCTAAGTGTGTGTGTTGGATCACCAAACAATGAAAGGCGCAGCACTGATTATCGAACAGCGAATTTATTGTAAATTATGTATGCTTCAAATCTGTAAGTAAGAGTTTTAGATTGTAAGACTTAGTTTTAAGGTTATTTTAGGAAACTCACAAATCAGTGGCCCTATTGTGCGTTTTAGCCTTTCAATCCAGGCATCCAACAGCTTAGGTTAAGTTTCGTCCTAGGATGTTATTTTTAATTTAGTTTGATTCACATTTCATTATTTAATCAATAATTTACCTTTACTAGTCGTAGCCAATATTTAGATTTTAACTAGTATGTAAGACTATAGATGTAAGTAGAATAATAACTTTAAATTTAACTTTTACCACTAATAAAGTTTCACCCGCATGTACTTTCTTTGTTGTGAACTGTCCTTTTCATTTTTGACGTCGCTGTTCTTGTTGACTGACGTCTCTCAGATAGAGATCGTTGCACATAGACTGGCCGCTCACCGCGTGATGTTCTGTCGACCGGGTTGCCAGTTCACTCGATGCTCCTGTGGCAACAGTGTGGATAACAAATTATTTATTACTTCATTATTCAAGCATGTAAGGTCAACCATGAACATTTAGTCATATTTGAAAATTCAACAATTCTTCAAAACACCGCCGGTCTGGCTATTGTTCTTCAAACGTGACAATTTCCCCAAGTAACCACGAGGCTGTAATATCATGCATATATAGGGCATATGTATTACATTTAGTGCAGCATTGAAGTAGGAAAAAAGCTGAAAAGGGCTCCACTTAGATCGAACTAATGCTATATCTTTTGTAATGTCATAAGACATTGCTAAAGTAGCATTACTGTATTGGTAATGCATCACTACATTCTTAAGCTAATCTAACGCTACATTACTTGACAACTGTTGAATTTATGCGATCCCGCAATACTGATGTTGATTTTGGGTTGATTAAGTGCAATTATACAGGGTGTTCGGTTCCTTGGTGCAAATATTTTAAGTGGCGATAGAAGATTATATTTGAAGAAAAAAAATGTTCTACGCATATGATCAAATCTCAAAAATCACTGAGTTATTAAACTTTTTCTGTTTTGGTCTATGCTTGCCAGAAATTGGCTCTAACTCTAAAACTATGCCATCAAACACAAAACTGTTACTTTCATCGGATAGTTTGGTAAATTTCCAATTTAATAGCGTCCTTTTTAATTTCAGTAAGTTGCATTTAGACACATTTCAGGGATAAACGAATCTAAAACTTTTGTTTTTCTACGGATTTTCCCTTATTATTTCAAAAAATACGTAATAAAGTTTATTGTTTTGTCTAACCAAAAGATGCCTTTCAAACCGCTCTACAACTCTCTTTTTGACACCAACTTTCTATCTTGTTTAGTTTTGTCGCAAATTTGTACTAAACACATCTGGTTAGGTCGTTAATCAACGGTTGCGTAAAACACGAATTCAACCCACCGTGCGTTGCTGTTGACGTCTGTTTGCAGCGCGCATAGCACACTTGATCGCCACGTGGAGTGACGGTATGAAAGAAGAAAAATCTAAACAGAAATTTACAGCTGGCAGAAAACAAACATGTATTCTCCAGAAGAGCTGGCGGATATTCATCTCTGTTACGGTTTTGCCAACTGTGTGGCAACGAGAGCCCAACAAGAATATGGACGCAGATTTCCCAACCGTCGACTGCCAAACGCAAGTATGTAAAAATAATACAAGTGTGTAAGATGTTTAGTTTGTAAACATTACGTTGAGACAGGAACCTTCACGTCTACACACCGTCGGTTCCGGAATGGAACGTTATTTTGGACTGCAACTCAAGCCGACCAGCCCCGCCGGTCGCTGACGCCAGCCACGGAGGAGAGAATTTTAAGAACTGTGAGAAACGATCCCAAAACCAGTACAAGGCGAGTTGCAGCTCAGTTACCGGTCTCTCACTGGAGCGTATGGAACGTTTTAAACAAAGAGAATATGCATCCGTTTCATACGCTGCAAGTTCAGGAGCTTCTGGAAGAGATAAACCACTCCGGCTTGAGGTTCAGCAGGATTATGACAGCGAAAAGGGATGAGGATGCATTTTTCTCGAAAAGCATCCTTTGGACGGACGAGTGCACCTTTACCCGTGCAGGATACTTCAATACCCACAATGACCACACGTGGGCAATTGAAAACCCAAGAGTGGTCAAAGAAACAAGAACACAGTACCGGTTTTCCGTTAATGTATGGGCCGGTATAATTGACCGACAGCTCATCGGGCCGTACATTATCGAAGGTTCGCTAAACAGTGTGAAGTATTTGGAATTTTTAGAGAACGAGCTTCCAATCTTGCTGGAGGATGTCCCACTTGCTGTGAGACGGCGCTTGGTGTTTCAACAGGACGGAGCCCCACCTCATTCCACAAATGCGGTAAGACATTTTCTGAACGCCAACTATCGGGAACCGTGGATTGGACGGAATGGGCCGATTCCCTGGCCCCCAAGGAGTCCGGATTTGACTCCCATGGACTTCTTTTTATAGGGGTGCATGAAGGAAGAGGTGTATTCGGCGACAATCAATACTTGCGAACAGCTAATTGACCGAATTTTTATTGCTGCCCGAAAGATACAAGAAAATGAATAATATTAATCTTGTGGAAGAGACCGGAAGGAGGATCATGTACTGCATCCAAGAAAATGGAGGACACATTGAGCAACTATTGAAATAAATTTATGAAAGAAACGAAGATCAGTGTTTTAATTTGAATAATCATTGGAAAATACCTAATTAGTTCAATGAACAAGTTCAATGTACAATGGTATCGAGAAAAAAGGACATTTTCAATTTTCATCATGCGTTCAATTGAACCGTCCGCAGCATTGTTTTTTTTTGTCACACTTTTCATACCGTCACTCCACGTGGCGATCAAGTGTGCTATGCGCGCTGCAAACAGACGTCAACAGCAACGCACGGTGGGTTGAATTCGTGTTTTACGCAACCGTTGATTAACGACCCAACCAGATGTGTTTAGTACAAATTTGCGACAAAACTAAACAAGATAGAAAGTTGGTGTCAAAAAGAGTTGTAGAGCGGTTTGAGAGGCATCTTTTGGTAAGACAAAACAATAAACTTTATTACGTATTTTTGAAATAATAAGGAAAATCCGCAGAAAAACAAAAGTTTTAGATTCGTTTATCCCTGAAATGTGTCTAAATGCAACTTACAGAAAGTAAAAAGGACGCTATTAAGTTGGAAATTTACCAAACTATCCGATAAAGGTAACAGTTTTTTGTTTGATGGCATAGTTTTAGAGTTAGAGCCAATTTCTGGCAAGCATAGACCAAAACAGAAAAAGTTTAATAACTTCGTGGTTTTTGAGATTTGATCATATGCGTAGAACATTTTTTTTCTTCAAATATAATCTTCTATCGCCCCTTAAAATATTTGCACTAAGGAACCGAACACCCTGTATAATGCTTGTCTGATCCAATTTTGTGATCAGAAACAACTTCTTCAATTCTGCGTTCTTCATGCGCTCAGCTCGTTTTTCCTCAGATTTAGTTTTTTCCTCAGATTGATTACTTCATTAGATGATGCTGCATACGAACCTTCACGATGCGGCTGGGAGAGATCATCCAGATTATCCGTATACACTATTTTCAATTCTTGAATATTCCTCATTCCTTATGAAATACGTTTCTACACAACCATTATAAAAGAGGCGTACTAGGCAATGACTAATAGCCTCTTTAAAGGCAAAAGCACCTACATGAATTTTGTTCCAGTCTTCGACCTATAATACAAAACTTGTAAGGTTTGTACAGCGAGTGCTAGCCCTAATTGCCAACTCCAAAATGCCCCAAATTCATCCAATCTGATCACTTTGTATTGAAAGACTTTGCGTTGCGTTTGGTAGCTCTTGTTTGGTAGACGTTGCGTTTGGTAGACGGGCCGTTTGGTAGACCTCTTCTACCTCTTGCAGACCAGATTTTCCCGAGACAATACTTTACGGTAGAGCGTGGAATTTAATACTGCTTGCACGCCTGTTTTATCAGAACATGGTTTTGAATCGCTCGAATTCACTGTTGCACTTCAGATTCCGTGTAAGTATGCTTACATTTATTAATTTTTCCCATTTTGATCAACAATTTACACTTTAGACGGTGAGCATAAAATAAGTTCAGTTTGCTTACAAAAAGAAATGAGGGGTTGGAAATAGGCAACAAAGCACTTCCAACCAGTCGTATAATGGACCCTCAAAGTTTATACATCTTTTACAATTTGTCATTGTTTTTATATCTGCATAGTAAAATTTAATATAAGTTCTAAGTATTAACGTGTTGAAAATGCCTTTTTATTATCTACAATTTATTTACATGATCAGTTTCCTTTTTTCTCTCCTGTAACGAAAATTCTTACAAATCACTGTACCATACAGTGCTCAGGTAAAAATAATGAATAATGATGTTTCATGTGTGAAATGTGTGAGGAATCATATTCTCACCTTTGTTTTAGTGTTGATATTATGTGTTTTAACTGACAATGCTTAGGTTAAATACGATAATAACGTAATAATTGCAAAAATATGTCAGGGTGTCCATTATACGCACAGGGTCCGTTATACGCATACAATCCCTATAAGAATCTCCACGAAGACATTCCTCGATCGCTTACCTGGCCACGTCCATGCAACCGTTGGTGACAGCGAGAACACGGGGAACCCCTGTAGCCTTCAGTAGATATCAAAAGAAAAAGGAAGTGAAAAATCGGAGATAATAGTTGAACAGAATGTCCTGTTTGGTTCACAGAACAAAGAATAAAAATGTCCGTGGGGAGCATCTAGTCTAAGAAAGTTAAATGACTCCATTTCTCTTGAAACGGTTGGAACTCAAGCATTAACTATAGTCCTAGCCCCCTATGGCTTAAGGTTATACCGCCATTACTCGGTCTCTGAAAAGAGAAGAATATCTGAAAATATAAGAACGAGTGGTGAGAGAGAATTTATCAGATTTCTTGGATAGCAGCGACAACATTGCGTTACTTTAACATACAACTTTAAGTATCATTGTTTATTTCTTGTTTCCGTCACCTAAGCATTAACTGTATTCCTAATTACTATTCCAGAAAATATAAGCACACCTTATTTTAACGGTCACTATGAATACAATGAAATATTTCAACATGTTTTGGCTGCGTCTTTTTGTTTGCACATTTCTGAATGACATAGCATCAAAAAAGTGCTCAGTTTTGTGTTACCTATCAAAATGCGCGGTCTTATTCCGGAACAACGAAAAAGTATCGTGCACAAATGGTGAACTGTGAGCGGACTCTCCTTGAGAAAATTGGCCAAGGAATAGGGTGTGAGCGTCGGAGATGTACGATCTGCCATTCGAAAATATAGAGAACAGTGTACGTTTGAAGATGCGCCGAAGAGTTGTCGGAAATGCGGTCCTGTTAGTCCGGATATCGATAAAAAGATCAGGGAACCCTACAAGCGAAAATCAGCGACTTCCGTTCGGGATGTTGCGAAAAAACTAGGGACCTCGTCGAGTAACGTCATGCGTGTGATAGAAAGACTTGGGCTAAACACATACCGGAAGCAGAAAAAAACCCAAAAGGAACCCAAAACAGGCCGCGTCCGTGAAACTACGGGCCCGAAAACTCTACGATTCGTTATTGTGTAGAAATTCTGGGTGTATAATAATGGACGATGAAACGTATGTGGAACTAGATTACAAAACGCTTCCCGGACCACAATTCTATACTGTCAGCGAAGACAAGACAACCCCGAAACGGAGAAGGCAATTTTTACCGAAAAATTTGGTATGAAGGTTATGGTTTGGCAGGCAATATGCGAGTGTGGTAAAACATCTAGTCCGTACATCACAACAGAGACGATGAACACTATGAACTACGTTAAGGGATGTCTCCAGAAGCGATTATTGCCGATGATCAGGCAGCACAAAGGTCAAGTAGTGTTTGGGCCTGATTTGGCGTCATGTCATTACGCAAAGGACACTTTAGAATGGTAAAAAGTCAAAATGTATGTTTCGTGCCGAAAACATGAATCCGCCGAACTGCCTGGAGGCACGGCCAATCGAGACTTCAACCAAAGCAAAGCTTCGAAAATTCATAAAAAAAGCGGACGACATCCAAAAATTTAAAAAAGATTGGCCAAAAATGGTCAAAATGGTGGGAAATACCACTGTGCAGAAGCTAATGGGTCATGTTCGAGGAAAAGGTAGGAGTCTTGGCTATGATTAAATATTTCTAATAACCGAGAGTAAAATATCATATAAAACAGAAATACAAATATGATTTGCCAAATAAAATTATTAAAACTAAAAATAACATGACTTTTTTGTTATTTTGAAAGTGTGCTTATACTTTTCCACATTTCAATTATTTCATCTATTTCAATATGGCGATTGTAAGGAATCACAGTTTTGCCAAAAAAACAATTTATCTTAACAATGGCTACTATAAAACGATTTGGTCATTTGATGACTTTCCTCAATGCCAGTTTGCCCTTTCATGCATTTACTGGAGGCAAAATGGGTTTAAAATGCTTTTTTGATTGACCATAATAAGACAATTTGAATGAGTGATCTATTTAGTGGAATACCTGTAATTAGAAATGAGAATAAAAATTAGTATTTTCCATTCCAATTCCATTCCATTCCTATATTGCTTATCTTGACAGATACGCGTATTTCGTCTATAATGTGCAGACTTCCTCAGTGTCGTGTACTAATAACTCGACTCGAGTCGTGTTTAAGATTTAGACCAAGCAATAAATAGAAGAAGACAATGCTTAAATTTATAACTACTTCTAATCGAAAACAAAACCCCCACACCTCCAGCATTGATTGCCTCAAACATACTTGAACAACATTCTTTAATTGGTCGAATACTACGAAAGTAATGTTCGATCAATTTTGCGTCGCTCCATTTCACACGTTTTTCCACGCAAAATTGAACCCACGATGCTGCAGCGCTTGTTCCTTAGGTACCACCCAATTTATTCCTCTCTTCGAATGGGAATCGTTCTCATTGGATTGTAGTATTGTTCGTCGCATTCTTTCCCATCGCATAATTTAGTTTTTCTGCATAAACCTCATCAATAATCCTATAAATAATTCAATAACTGCACGCAACTCCCCGAGCCTTCCGCCGATCCGATCGCTATGCCGCGCCGGCAGATAGCAAGACAAGACAACAGAAAAGAGACGCCAACGGAGAGTCCCATTACATTGTGCAGCCCAGGACTGCAGCCACATCCACACCCAATTCCACGTTGTCGTCGATTCCACACACTCCAATTCCTTCGCACGGGAACGAACGGCAGGGAGTCACTCTGCAGCCAGTTCCACATACCCGTAGAAAACGAAATCGAGGTGGCAGCCGCGGAAAAAAAAGGGCGCGTTCCGTTCGAGATCAATCAACTTTGGCGATACGCGATTCACATGGCTACACACAATGCAGCAACAATTTATGGACTGATGGCTCGGACGACACATCGGACATCGATCGGCGGGGAAGAGACAAAAGTTCTTCCACTCCCGGAGTTCGCTAGTCGGTAGCTCTGCGGTTGGCGTCTCGTTTGCTTCTGCTGCTGATTGTAGTTTTTGTACCTTTGTACCTTGGCTGAGGAGTCAACGCGCCTTGGCTTGACTCACTCTCGGTGATCGATGGTAATCAAGTTGTCGTTCGTTGCCTCCGTGGATACGGTCGATTGCATCCCATGGATATTGATTTGCTGGGCGGGAACGGAAGAGAAAGATGGAATGAAAATGCGGAACCAAGAAGCATGCATTAGGTTTTTAAGCAGCACAGTCTGCTTGAGTGGGATTCGTTTTATTGTTCTCATCAGAGGATAATTGTAGGAATAATTCTATTCTTAATAAGCGCTTACTGAGCGACAGCAGGGTACTGTCATGAGCGGTACCGTTAGGAATTGGGATAGGAGGAGACATTAGTCGGCGTATCCCATAAGGCATAGCAATAACAAACTGGAAATTCATAGGCACACTAGTGCCTTGTAGTGAGTAAATTCCAAACTTTATGAAGGACTTTACTACTAGTACAAGTGAACTGAAGACTGATGTGTCCTAAATGGTAAGGCTCTCGAGATATCCTAGGATGGAAAAAATACCCTGTAATTCAAAACGTCGCTGCACACATTTCCAGTAACTCGAATTGTATGTATGGTAGCCACCATCCATTCAAGCGCTTGGCTTGAATGCAGATCCACTTAATAGGAAGAGCAAATTGAGCCACCGTTCTGAACTCACATTATCATTGTTTGAAGTGCAAAAAACGGAGGGTTGGACCCGTAAGCAGAGACACTCACGCGAAATCCACAGAAAACTAAGAATCTCCTTTTTTAAATTCGGTCCAACAAATCGAATAACCCAATTCGCAATACTTATTAAGCTTCCTACAGGTTGGCTTGTTAAGAAGCACGAGTCACTCTCACTAAAACTGTTGGAGTAGAACTCGCAGCATCACAATCGAATCGGTAGGATAAGGAAAATGGCAATGCTCGATCCCTCCTAGACTTAGGCAGTTGTAGCATCCCTATACATTTCTCTCTTTTATCTGTCATTCCAACCATTCGTTTAAAACATGCACACCCAAAACTAATGCATAAACAATCATTCCTTACAGGGTCATAGAATTTAGCAACGAGGTCGCTTGACACTCTTTCCTTATTTATGACACCCTTTCCTTATTGACTAAAATATTTACCTGCACTTAGTAATTCAGAAAAAGCACCAAAAAATGAAAAAAGTGCCACTAAATTATTAAGGCCTGTGCCAACAAATAATGTGTGATCAGCATTAAAAAATTAGGAATGAGCAATAAAAGATGAGAAAAGATCTTCGGATAATCTAATTGTGACCGGTAAATCTATCAAATAAAGCAACAGCTATTAGTATATGTGCAATTAAATATGGCAGTATATCCGCCAAATTATGTAATTTGAGCACTAAACTATTCGCATATGTCTTTCAATTTTATTGGATTTTCCCATAAAAACAGTAAAATGAGCAATGGATAAATAAATAACCATATAAATATCCATTGCTCATTTTACTGTTTTTATGGGAAAATCCAATAAAATTGAAAGACATATGCAAATAGTTTAGTGCTCAAATTACATAATTTGGCGGATATACTGCCATATTAATTGCACATATACTAATAGCTGCTTTATCTGATAGATTACCGGTCATAATTAGATTATCCGAAGATCTTTTTCTCATCTTTTATTGCTCATTCCTAATTTTTTAATGCTGATCACTCATTATTTGTTGGCACAGGCCTTAATAATTTAGTGGCACTTTTTTCATTTTTTATTGCTCAAATCTCTCTTTTAATTGATGATTAATTATGCTGCCTTCCTTATTCACATAATTATACCACACAGCATGCGTGCTTTGCGTATGAGCTGTTCTTTACCTTCCACATGGGTATAGCTTTGCTTACGCAGCATTGTCTATTGCCATACGGTTCACATCTGGTTGACATTAACTTATTTTCAAACATAGATGGTGGCTTGAGCTTGGGTCAGATAATAACAAGGAAAATGTAAGTTAGATGGTAGAAGCCAGAATAGAACATTGAATTCATTCGTAAACGACAATCCAACGTGTTAAGTTCTATTCCGAAAATACCCATCTCGGTACTTATGATCTTCGTCGGTAAACCTGTTATTCAGTCAATCAAACCATCCTCCAGTTTCAGCTTGAATGATGGTTTGATGCTCCCTTCTAACCCAGTATTTATTATATATCTTAGAGTGTCAATCCAATGCACAGTGGGAAAAAATGAACCCAAATTCCCAAGTATGCGAAGCCGCTGGTTTTTAACAAATAATAATTGCGATATATTTTGAGTAATAATGCATATATTTTACACATATCACATTAAGAAACTTAACAGGGCTTTCATATTGTGTCTGGCCCGTTTTACTCCAATTCATCCCTATTACGGTATATGTCCCTTGACTCAGCCTAATATGCAACAATCGATAACATTTTTCATTGTAACTCATAAAGTATTTGAGCAGGAAACAAAATTTAACTAGCTATACACTTCCTAAGATATGTTTAATAAGCCATCTGGTAGTATGTATCACGAAAAGTTACACAAATCATTTTATAAAGTCAGAAACTTTCGAGGGATATGGATGTAATGTCGGTTTATGGGTACCAAATTGGGTCTTATCATGGATGCAAGTTCGTCCCATTCGATTGATTTTTTATAAAATGCAATTTTTGTGCGGGTTTCTTCCTGATTTTCTGTGTGAAGGTGTTCCCAGCTGTATTCGCTCTACCCAACAAACAATTGCATAGATCAAACTACACTTAAACAGCTAAGAAACACTTAAGTGATTTTTACATATGACTAAGCGGTCATTCGACAATCAAAACATTATAATTCACTCTACACAGATTTTGTTCCTTTAATTTGTGTTAAAATGAGCCATATAAACAACATTCAACCGGAACTCAGACATTTGTATTGTAAATGTTACCAATACCAACATTTTTACTACGCTTTTCATGCAACAGGCCATAGTTGGGAACATAGAAAATAAATATGTCCCTAACATTGGGTCCACCGTTTGCATGTTAATTCATTGTTATTTTATCAATGTGACCTGCTAGTTTATAACAAGTGACTATATTCTGTACATCTTGGCTGCATTACTCGGTTTATAGGTTCAATTTCGGCAAATTTAGATCATTCGAAGATCATATAGATAATCTGTTCAACAACCAAGTAAAGTCATGTGGTGTCTAAAAGTCATGGAAATCGAAAACTACACGGAAGTGAACTACTAAAAATTGATTAATTATGTTTCAATTGCTTTGAAATAAATCGATCATGCTGATAACAACATGATTTTGTTGATTATCGAAGAAATAATGACATATTTGGTACATAGGCCGAATAAAGGAGCTAGGCTAACATTACATCCCGTTACCCTATTTGATTTTTCTTGTTACTTTTTGAACTGTAGCAATCGTAACAAATTATTTTCGCTGGAAAAGTACATATCCCACAGAACATCTGCATAGAAGTTATGTAAAGCGACTTTGCGTGTTTTTAGGTCTTGTAAATAGCCCATTTTTCCCCAATTTACCTTAAATTGGTGGTTTTCTGTTGCTCATAGTTGCAATCTCTGTATTCTATTCCGACTGAAAATGCATATATTTACCACATATTACATTTAGAAACTTTACAGGGATAGTTTTATGGTGTCGGTAGTGATCATTTGCCTATTAAAATTTTGGTTGCCACCGGATTCAATCCTACGGAATCCATCAACGTTTAGCACAGCACAGTTTAGCATCAACATTTAGCACAGCTATAGATGTAGCCGTAACGACGGTAGAAAGGCTTTCACCGCTGGAGGAATATAGCTTTCTTTCCAACCTGATCTTGGATAGCGCGATTCAAGCTCAAACTCGACCAGTTCCGGAAACGTATTTTCACAGGAATCCTCCTTCTCCATGGTGGGATCAGCAATGCACCTTGGTTTATCTAAAAAGTCCGAGGCGTTTAAAGTTTTCCATAGCACTTCGAAGTATACACGGCTCTCGAACGCGACCTTAAGAGCCTCATCAAGGCCAAGAAACGCGGTTACTGGCAAAAACTCGTGGACGGGCTATTGCGCGAGACGTCGATGAGTACTCTTTGGAATACGCCGTGAAGATAGCGTAACCGAACTACGAACAACGAGAGCGAAGAGTACTCGGACAAATGGATCCTCAAGTTCAAGCGAAAAGTTTGTCCAGATTCGGTGCCGGTACGGATCATTCCTCGTGACACCGAGAATTCGATAGATGAGAACAGCCAACCTTTTCAATGGTAGAGTTCTGTCTCGCACTTCATCCGTGTGGTATTACGGCTCCAGGGGCTGATAGAATCAAGTTCAACTCGCCTAAAAACCTCCCAAACGTCGGTAAGAGGCGCATGTTGCACAGCGTTTAATCAGCGTCTGGAAGTTAACATTGTACCGGATGATTGGAGACGGGTGAGAGTTATTGCCATTCAAAAACCTGGTAAGCCCACGTCCGACCACAACTCCTATCGACCCATCGCGATGTTATCCTGTATTCGAAAGTTGTTGGAGAAAATGATCCTTTTCCGTCTGGACAAATGGGTTGAGACGAACAACCTGCTTTCAGATACTCAATATGGTTTCCGTAGAGGTAAGGGAACGAACGACTGTCTCGCGTTGCTTTCCACAGATATTCAGATAGCTTTTGCTAAAAAAGAGCAAATGGCTTCTGTTTTCTTGAATTTAAAGGGGCTTGTGATTCAGTATCTGTTGAAATTCTCTCAAATAAACTCCACGATTATGGCTTTTCTCCACTAATGAAAAACTTTTTGTAAAATTTGCTGTCAGATAAACATATGAGCATCGCTCATGGAACCTCTACAGCATTCCGATTCAGCTACATGGGTCTCCCCCAGGGATCCTGTTTAAGCCCTCTTTTGTATAATTTTTATGTCGAAGACACTGACAGTTGTCCAAGTGACAACTGTACGTTGAGACAACTTGCAGATAACGGCGTAGTGTCTGTCACGGGACCCAACGGGGTCGATCTGCAAGGACCCTTACAGGATACCTTAGACAATTTGTCTACTTGGGATCTAGAGCTAGGTATCGAATTCTCCACGGAGAAAACTGAGTTGGTAGTTTTTTCTAGGAAGCATAACCCAGCACAACCGAAGCTTCAAATTTGGGGTAAGCCGATAACTCATTCTATGTCATTTAAATATTTTGGGGTCTGGTTCGGTTCAAAGTACACCTGGAGATCCCACATTGAGTATCTGAAGCGAAAATACCAGCCAAGGATCAACTTTCTCAATACAATTACCGGGACCTGGTGGGGAGCTCATCCACAAGATCTTCTAACGTTGTACCGGACAACGATTTTGTCGGTTATGGAAAACGGTAGTTTTTGTTTTCAGTCAGCGGCTCGGTCGCACTTCATTAAACTGGAACGTATTCAGTATCGGTGTCTTCGTATCGCGTTAGGTTGCATGCACTCGACTCACACCATGAGTCTTGAAGTGCTGGCTGGCATGTTGCCACTCTCGGATCGGTTTTCAGAATTATCTCTCCGGCTCCTCACCAGGTGTGAAGTTTAAACCCCCAGATAATCGAAAACTTTGAGAAGCTTCTTGAGTTGAACCCTCAAACTCGCTTCATGACCTTGTACCATTTGTTCATAACACAGGATGTCAGCCCTTCGCCGAACATTTCCAATCGTGTTTGCTTCTCCGATTTCGATAATTCAGTTCATTTTGATTTATCCATGAAGCAGGAGGAATCCAAGAGCATCATCGTCCTATGATTGCTCCGGTGATATTTACTGCAAAGTTTGGCCAAGTTGAATCCACTAAATTGTTCTTCGCTGACGGATCTTTAGTAGAACATTCAGCAGGCTTTGGTATATTTAATGAAATTTATAGCGCCAATCGTAAGCTTTAAGCTCCTTGTTCCATATATGTCGCTGAATTAGCGGCAATACACTTTAACCTGCTAGAAATTGTTGCCTCGCTTTCACCGAATCAGTACTTCATTTTCACGGATAGTCTCAGTTCTATAGGCGTTATTTTATCATCACCTTTGTATGGGTCCCGTCTCATTGTTCCATTCTGGGCAACGAGAGAGTGGACTCGCTTGCAAAGGTGGGCGCTATGGAAGGCGATATTTATGATCGACAAATCGCCTTCAACGATTTTTTTTCCTATTTTTCGTCAACAATCACTCGTCTGCTGGCAGTATAAATGGAGTTAAGGAGATTTGAGGCGAAGGCAACATTCTATCATCCCAAAGGTGTCGAAGAAATCTTGGTTTAGAGAGATGGATGTGGGTCGAGACTTCATTCGTGTCATGTCTCGCCTCATGTCCAATCATTATTCTTTGAACGCTCATTTATACCGGGTTGGGCTGAGCGACAGCAATCTCTGTGAATATGGAAAGGGTTACCAGGACGCAGATCACGTTGTTTGGTCATGTGCTGAGCATCGTGGCGTCAGATCTGAGCTATATGATTCCCTTCGGGCTCGAGGTAGACACCCCAATGTGCCAATTTGAAATATTTTGACTGTACTTGATTTGGAGTACATGAAGCTCATTTATGTGTTTTTGACTAACATTAGCATTAGATTGTAGTTAGTTTAACCTGTATGTTTACTGTAAGTTTTTTTTTATCTCTGTGTGTGTTCTTTTTCTTTTTCGAAAAGTGTTCAAGTCAAAAGAAAACCATAAATTGTATAGTTATAAGTGTTTAGACAATTTAGAATTTAAATTAATGTGTTATGTAAACCATACTTTGAATTCCCACCCTCTTTCCCATCCGTTAAATTGTATTTCCTGTTAACCTCGAGACGGCCGCGAGTAATCGTTTCTATCCCCTTAACTTTAGTTTTAAGATAAATGATGTATAAAAATATGAAAATACGGCTCTGTATAGTTGATTCGATTGAGCCTGTACAAATAAATGATAAATAAAAAAAAACTAAACATTGTTTTCTGATGGGAAAAATACTATTAAATCAAAAACTTGGCTTGTTTAGTGTAATCCAAACTCTGCACCGATTATGCGCCACGGTCTGGTCGACCAAAAGAGGTGGTTACACCGGAAAACTTTAAAAAAAGTCCAGAAAATTTGACAAACCATGAAGTGATGTTGCATGAGATACACAGAAAAAAACTGAATTTTCATTGTGATGTAAATATCAGAGCATGTGAAAAAGTATTATATTCCACACGAAGCAGCAACTTGCATGAAAAAGTCTCTCCAAGACAAGCTTTTGAATATAACATTATCAACAATGTATAATCTGTCCCAGGACTTTACACGACTTATAATGTTGATATGTAAGTTTTTTGAAGCTCCATTTATGTGCAAGATGTTGAACATTAATTCACACTACTTTTTTGAGCTGTGTAGCTGACACTTTAAAGATCTCAAAGGAACGAGTGAACTTTATTTTGCATGAACATTTGTCCATGAGACAGCTGTTTTTTAAATGGGTTTAAATGGGATTGTTCACACAAATTAAAAAAAAATATTGAGTTTTCTGCGTTACCTCATGCACATAGAAGGAGTGCTCGATTTGGCAGAAAATAAAGGGATATTTCATGTAAAAATAAGCCAGATAACGCCTGAATCAAGCCTGTTGCATGAAAGACTGCAAACATTGTTGTATGGCGCATCAAAGACTACAACCAATTGCGATGTTTTCGCCTCCTTTTTTTAAAAGAGATTTGAGTCGCACCTTATCGCAGTACGTTCTTCCATTACAGCACGAAGAGAATCAACTCCGGTGTGGACTCCGGGCCAATATCAGCAAATTGAAGCTCCTTATCGCCGACCTAGAACCTTGCGACGTTGCACTCTAGCAAACCAATGTAAACCATCTTCCCGCCAGATTTCATTGGCAGAAACTACACTTTGTATTCTCCGTGCGTGGAGTAACAATTATGATGTAGAAGGAGATGTTCGATCAGCACCATGAGGCACCAAGAGCGGACAGTAATGTTTTTGCTAGAATGAAAGATATGAAGAGTGTACCTGCCGTACACTTACGGAACTTTCAACACTTTCTCACTGAACAATGATGGTGCAGCTACCCGAATCGATCCAGCTATCGATTTGACGATCTAGCTAGTAGATGCATTTGGCGAACCCTGTCGGACATGCACAACTTTCCGATAACGGTGTCTATACCCTGGAGATCGGACCGTACCGTCCGGTGAAGCTGGCTCTACGATCGTGCTGACTGGCCGTTGTATGAACGCATCACCGCCGAAACCATTCGCCCAGATGTCGAGTGGGACGTCAACAATTTCATCGAAAAGCTAATAACAGCTGCGACAAAATCCATACGGCGGAATAGCGGCCGTGTTGGACCAACAGTGGTACCCAATGGTCACGAAGCGAAGGCGGCAACTCAACTGCGATGAAAGTGCCTGCGAACCATTCGACGACAACGAGCCGTGAACCGCCTCGAAGAATTATCAGGTACAGTGCTCCCCGCTGTCAGTCATCTTGTGAGACAGAGTGATCATGTGTGGCACGCACTAAAGCCAACCATTGTGTAGTACGTAAAGAAATGCATTTGCTGAACACCCGGTTACATCGATCGACTGTCATCTACACCGATGGCTCTAAGGTTGAAGATACGGTAGGGGCCGAATTCTTCAACGGAGGAATTGCTGGTCTCCCAAAAGCATGCAGCGTTTTCTTTGCGGCAGTAGACGCCATAAAGATGGCTGTCACGATCCTGAACCAGCATCCTCCACATTAGAGGCGGGAAAATCTCGACACTCATTGATCTAAGAAGTGAAAGAAATAGCGTGAAATACGCCTATTCGATTCTGCTGGAATTCTGGGCGTGCTGGAACCAGTGGCAATTTAGAAGCCACTAGTCGACTAGAGGGTGTCCACAGTTAAATTGCACCACTTTAAACTCGTCCTCAAAAACCAGTCTCTCAACCTCTCAATCTCATGAAATATTCAGGGAATAAAATAAAATCTTGGTTTAGGTATTTTCATTTCACTGTATTTCTTTAGCAAATCCAAAAGCCCGAACTTTCTTCCTAATACCACGCATAAGATTTTGTACAACGCTTGAACCGACATTTTTTCCTCAACAATTCCTGTTCAGTAGTGACAACTTTAGGGTGCTTAAGAAGTTCGTGCTTCATTATAGTCCAATATTTTTCAATTCGCCGGAACTCTGGAGAGTTAGGGGGATTAAGATCCTTCGGCACAAAATTGACACCATTCATCTTGTACCACTCCAGAACATCCTTGGAGTAGTGACAAGAGGCTAGGTCCGGCCAAAAAATTGTAGGAACGTTGTGTGTTTTGAGAAACGGAAGCAGTCGTTTTTTCAGACATTCATTCATGTATACTTGACCATTTACAGTTGAAGTTGTCACGATAGGCTTGCAACGAATCCGCTGCCAAATCATGAGTTTCTTGGGGAACATTGACGCTTGCTGTTTCCTGAGAGACTCTGGAACATCGAACTTGTCTTTCGCAGTCATATACTGGTTGCCGGGAATTTGTTTAAAGTCCGCCTATATGTGTGTTTCATCGTCATTGATGCAGCAGAGTGGTTTCATCAACATTTGTGTGTACAGCTTACGCGCACGTGTTTTTGCTGTCCTATTCTGTTTTTGATTGCGGTTTGGAGCTTTCTGAACTTTGAATGAACGGAGCCCGGCTCGTTTGCTAGCTTTCTGCACGAAACTTTTGATCAAGTACAGCTTTTTCGCGACATCCCGAACGGAGCAGTTAGGGTTGCGTTCAAAGGTAGCAAGCACTCGCTTGTGATCCTGCACACAGTACGGAATACTTTTTTTACCACTCACCTTCTTCTGATCGACAGTTAAACGTTCCTCGAAACGTTTTATGACAAGAGACACCATAGACTGGTGAATCTTCATCATCTTTCCGATGGATCGATTTTCGAAACTACGACACATATCACAATGAAACTCACGCAGTGTAAACAATACATGCAGAGATTATTTCACCCGAAATTACGTTGAAATCAACCTAAAGGGCTAAATGTTCCAGCTTATTAAACGTGATGCAATTTGATCTTCACGGAGTAAAGGGCGATACGGTCAAAATTTGGTCAATATCAACTTGACGTATTTCTTTCAATTTTGCATTTAAAAAACTTTAACACCCCTCATTTTGAAGGTGTGTGTGTGTCTAATGTTGCTCCTATTTTGATTTTGGAATTCACTCTTCAGTTGTCAAAATGCCGTCCAAGCAAGAAGAGCAGCGTATCAAAATTTTGCTCGCGCATCGCGAAAATCCGAGCTACTCGCACGCAAAGTTGGCAAAATCGCTAAAAGTTGCCAAATCAACCGTTACAAATGTAATTAAAGTGTTTTGGGGACGTTTGTCGGCAGCCAGGAAGTCTGGATCGGGGGGAAATCGAAAACCGGAAGCCGCTGAGACGACAAAGAGAGTTGCCGGTAGTTTCAAGCGAAACCCTAACCTATCTCTCCGAGATGCCGCAAATAAGCTGGGTGTATCGTCTACAACCGTGCATCGAGCCAAAAAACGAGCCGGACTATCGACTTACAAGAAGGTAGTGACTCCAAATCGCGATGATAAACAAAATACGACGGCCAAGCGCGATTCCGGAGGCTGTACACGACGATGCTGACGAAGTTTGACTGCGTGGTAATGGACGACGAAACCTACGTCAAAGCCGACTACAAGCAGCTTCCGGGACAGGAGTTTTATACGGCAAAAGGAAGGGAAAGGTAGCAGATATTTTCAAGCACACGAAACTGTCAAAGTTCGCAAAGAAATATCTGGTTTGACAAACCATCTGTACCTGTGGCTTGAAAAGCAGCATTTTCATAGCTTCCGGGACTGTCAACCACGAAATTTACGTGAAAGAGGGTTTGAATAAACGTCTGCTGCCTTTCCTGAAGAAACACGGTTGTTCCGTACTGTTCTGGCCGGATTTGGCATCTTGCCATTACGGTAAAAAGGCCATGGAGTGGTACGCCGCCAACAACGTGCAGGTGGTTCCCAAGGACAAGAACCCTCTCAACACGCCAGAGCTCCGCCCAATTGAGAAATACTGGGCTATTGTCAAGCGGAACCTAAAGAAGACCAAAAAAACTGCTAAGGACGAGCAGCAGTTCAAGGCAAACTGGCTTTCTGCGGCGAAGAAGGTGGACAAGGTGGCTGTACAAAATCTGATGGCAGGGGTCAAGCGTAAGGCCCGGCAATTCGGATTTGGAAAAGCGGAAGCCTAACTGAATATTTTTCCTGAATTTTATACTAATTGAACTTGAAAAAGAAATTTATTTTGATTTTTTAAATAAACGATTTCACCGATTTACACGCGTTTTCGCTTGACCAAATTTTGACCGTATCACCCTTTATTCTGTCCGTTAGGAAAGATTCAAACCATTAAACTATATTATTTGATACGCCAAGTTTGTCTAACTTTGCCAAAAATATAGCATGGTCGACCCGGTCAAAAGCAGCCTTGAGATCCGTGTAAACAACGTTGACTTGAGATCCAGTTTCCATATTCTGGAGACACGAGGAAACGGAAGGTGCAAGGTTGGTTGAAATTGATCTTCTTGGGTAAAATCATTGTTGTTCAGGGGAGGTGTAGTTTTTGCAACTAGCAAACAACAAGTCGTTGATGATGATCTCGGAGACTTTTAAGCAGGCCCAGGGCGATGTGATCCCTCGATAAATTTAGGGAATTTCGTTTATCTCCTTTCTTAAAAATCGGGAACATGAACGAGGATTTCCAACGTGTTGGATATTTTCCCTGGCGTAACGAGATATTGAAAAGCTTCAAATCGTAAGCACTGCAGCGCAACTCTTTAGTAAACATGAAGGAATTCCGTCAGGGACTGCGACGTTTGAGAGTTTCAGCTTCTGGATTGCGGATTCAACGAGGTCCATTCTATTGCAGGAATATTGAAGTCGAACGCGTCTATCTCCGAACGCTTCGCTGACTTGCTCCAATACTGCCATGGTGTCATTCAGTATACTTTTGAATTGCTCGGAAAGGAGATCACATTTGTCCACTGATGTGCTGGTGATTCTTTCGCCAAGATGAATTTCAACCGGTAGTCCATTTACATTTCTTTTTGTGTTCACAATGGACCAGAACAACTTTGGGATGCGCTGTAGGCTAGACTAGATTTATTTTAAATAATTCTTGTAGAAAAGACGATTGTACATTCAATATTGCGTACTAGCTGTAGATTAAATTTGCTTGGTGAATTGATGTCGAGTTTTGCAGTTCTTACGAAGAGCCTCGAAGATAACGCAGATTCTCTTCAAGTCGAGCTTTGTACGTCGCAGAGGAAATAAGCCTACAGGTTGCGGCAGAAAATAATGCGATAATGTTCAGACTTGATTATTGGGTTAATTTGTGTAGCTAGTGACTAATTTCTGTAAAAAAGTGTATTTTTTTATGTTTACTCGCAAGTGCTGCATTCAAACATTCTAATTGTTTTATTGCAAATTCGTCAAAATGTTTGCGAAAGAAGTGATCACCAGTTTGTTGCTCGCCCAGAAGAAGGCGAAAGAGATTGCCAACGTGGTAGGGTGCCATTTGGCAACAGTTTACCGCATAAAAAAGTCCCTGCATGATGGTCCTAAGCAGCGGAAGCCGGGTAGTGGACGTCCGCGCTTTGCACGCATGCCGAACCTGATCAAATCGGTCCGTGCAAAAATTGCTTGCAACCCGGTGCGTTCCAGAGGAAAACTTGCAAATGAAGCTAATATTTCGGAGAAATCCATGCGGAGAATCATCAAAGAAGACCTGCATGCATCTTCCAGAGCCAGAGTGAAAAGCCATTCGATTACGGACCGGGTCAACTACGATAGCTCGTTCCAAGAGATTGCTTTCCTTGTTGAAGAAGGAAAAAATGATAATCCTGTTCTCCGACGAAAAGCTTTTCAGCATCGATGCTGTGGCCAACAGCCGCACGGACCGATTCATTTCACCACAGAAAATGGGGAACGTTCCGGAAAAAGTGAAATTCAAATTTACAGCCAAACATCGGGCTGGTGTAATGATGTTTGGCTTGGTGGCGTCCAACGGTTTGAAAATGCCGCCTGTTTTCATTGATGCTGGAGTTACCGTAGTTCCTAGCAGTCCACATCTTAATCCGTTAGATTATTCGATTTGGGCATATGTTGAAGCACGAGTCTGCAAAATATCAGACCCTAGTGTGAAAACCCTGAAGTCAACCATAACATGCACATGGCACGGAGGACTACGTCCAAAAGGCATGCTCTGGCTTCCGGCGTCAGCTCGAGGATTTTAATAATAAAAATGGAAGACACATTGAATACATTTGTTTAGAAGGACTTTATAAAGATAAATGCACTCGAAAATGTTGATATTATTGCTTGAATTAGTTGAAAATGGGATTTGAAAGAATTAGAACAAATTTTCGCATTACTTTCTGCCGCACCCTGTATCTGGAGGACAACGCATAAGATCGCGTGTTTCAGTTCTTTTTTTATCTTAATATCAGTCTTAATCAAAAAGAGTTCGTACCATTCTGGTGTGAATTATGCATTCATTAAATCATCAATAACAAACAACGAGAGGGTAACTGTATTAGAATTGTTTGAGCAACAACTAATATATCAACATCACCGTAAAGATAACCTTGAAGTTATTCAGCTTACGCTTATATTTTTGGGTGCAAAACTATGAAATTTTTTAAATCAGAGCTCTTGGTGCTTTCCATAATGCAATAAAGGATGGAAAAACTATTTGTTCTTAAAAAATGCTCCTTTACCTGCTCATTTTTCCGTTACCTAAGGCAACTTAACATCAATTAGCACGATTTAATGTTTTCATTGTAAAAGTATATTTAAAAAAAAAGTTGTTTTTCCTCGTGTGCTGCAATGTCTGCCTTTAATAATATCCATTTGATAAAATCGCTTAAGATCTACGAGGCTGTTGACCAAAAAAATTGCAAAATCAGTTCATAAAGGATTCTTGAATCATCTGCAGTACTTGGGTAGCAATCTCATCGGATTGTGATTGTTTGACAAAAAGTTAGATATGGCAGGTAAAAAATAATAATATTAAAGCCTTACATACGTCAGGTAGATATGTAATTAAACTTGTACAGAGAATATTAGTTTTCTAACAATATTTTGATTTTCATGCATACCTTCTAATTTCCATGCGTTTCCATGAATTATTGCATGCTTTAATTTCATAGGAAAATACATAAGTTGTGATTTTCCGTTTATGAAACAAGCACGAATATTTTAATATAGAATTCGATCATCTACCCAATTTAAATGTTGTCTGTTTTGCACCCCATGTTAGGTGACAATTCTCCAACGAACCAGACTATTCCACATCACCATTGACAAATGCAACACCCTTTCCAACCTGATCGATTACCTCGATGGCTATGTAACTATGTCATCCTCTCAATCTGCCAGCGGCAACAAATTGCTCAAGTCGTAATCGTAATCCTTTCGCCCTGGAGCAAGCCGCATCCACGGCAAACGACGTGCAATACTTCCAAATTTGGTCCCAAAATGCGTCGTGTTGAGCCGTGCTCGTGAGCAACATTGTCCACCTGTCAGGGGCCACGCCAAACCCAATCCCGGCGATCAGCTGAAGGTACATGATCATACCACTTGTCGGCGACGCCATCGAACCTCACAAACAAAACGAAAACAACCCCAGCCAGAGTTTTGCCAATATCTCGTATTTTGTGTGGCCTACTGCCGTTTTCAGCTCACCAACATTTGACCCTATCTTTCCCAATCTGCCAACATGAGCTGGAAACTGACGACGACGAGGAATCGTGTTTGTCATTTAACGACACCCATCCCAAAACGGTTTCGCACCACACACGACAGAATAAGAAAAAGAAGAGAAAGAAAAAAACCTGCACAAATATGGCAAATAATGACTTCAAATCGCGCCACGCCAGAACCTACCCAAACCGAAATCGACATTTATAGATTTAATAGGCTTTTCGGAAAATCAGCAGGGCTTCTCCACTATGCGCCGCTGCTCGAGTTGGGGACGACGACCACGACTACGAAATGCCGCACAATACCCAATCCGAAAGGTCTTGGCGGTGGCGAGCAGGAGAAGCCTATTTTGGGCTCGAACAGTCGTTAATCATCGCTGGTTCGTTCGTTCGTGAGCCCTCCTCCCCATAGAAAGAAAAAAAAAACGTTTTCGCACGTCCCATGTGCAATCGGCTTAATTTTAATAGTAAATTCTATGCAAATCAATTCGTACCTTTGACTTGAGTTGAAACAAACTAAAGTAAATATACTGTGACACCAACCGGCAGTCATGTAGCCCAAGAAAATCGTGGCCACGAGGTGGAGTGTGAAAACATTGGTTGCCTTCTTACCCATGGCCACCCTCAGCCCCGCCCCGTAGTTTTCTGGCTGGCTGCGGACGAACGGTAGCTAAACGTTCCGAGGAAAATTGATTCGTAACGGAGGAAAATTGAATGGCACGAGGAGAAAAAAAAAACAACAACAACGAGCGAAATCGTGCTTCTGACTAGCTGACATCACTGACTGGGGAGATCTGGCCCAGTAATGAAGTTGTTACGGCAGTGGAGTAATCTTATCGGTATGTTATCCCGCCGTGAGTGACCTGCTCCGGGCTGGACCAGCGGGAAATGAATCTTTGGGGTATTACGATAAGATTGTTATGTCGGACATGAAGAAATGCGCACGTTGTTTATTTATGGAGATTCGTTCAATTCTGGAAACGGAATCAGACAGACAGATCACTTGAGTTTGACTATCGGTTGAGAATAGAGTTATAACTAGACAATGTTTAGTAACATCTATGAAATTTGAATAAGTTTGGACCATGTGCAGTGCACTGTAGTGTGGGTAAGGGTTAACTTCAGGAATTTCCCTTTTTACCAATTTTACACCCGTGTAAGGGAACAAGAATTGCTATACTTACAGAAAAAAGGTAAAAATTGAGATTAGAAACACGAGGGATGTAGATAAAAACATTATGTCACTACATAGAATACAAAGATCAATCGAAAGACTGGCTAATAATAAATGCCCATGCACCGAACAAAAATGCACATTCATTTTTCGCAGAGTAAGGATCATTAATTAATTGGCACCTAGGGAAAACAGAGCTCAAAGGGCGAACACGAAATTATTGCGACACATTCAACAGGGCATAACTTTTTTACCATTGGGTAAAAATCAACCAAATTTTGCACACTTTCTCATTGATGTGTATTGTTTACATGCTGTCAAACTCGAAGTCGTGTTTTTCGATTCAATGAAAATGGAGGTGAACCAACGCGAGTCGAGAGAACAAATTCTTTCCAAACACCTGGAATTTCCTGACCTGTCGCACCGGCAGTTGGAAAAATGTTGAACATTCACCATTCAACCGTCTCCAGAGTGTTGAAGCGGTTCCAGGAGCGGTTGACGTTGGACCACGGCAAAGGAGCTGGAAGAAAACCGGGACCGGAGAACAAAAAGACGGAGGGAAAGGTGAAGCGGATGATTAAAGCAAATCCCAACGTCTCAAGCCGTGATTTGGCTAAAAAGATCGGCATGTCGCAGAGCTACTTCCAGAATGCAACGAAGGGAGCTGGACTACATACATACAAGGTACAGAACTTCCCAAACCGCGATGAGCGGCAACAATCAACGGCTAAAACTCGGGCACGGAAGCTCTACGAGAAGATGCTGACAAAATATGGCTGCTGTGTGATGGACGACGAAACGTATATAAAAGCCGATTTTAAGCAAATTCCGGAGTTGGAGTTTTTCACCGGCAAGAGCAAGTTCTATGTGGACGACAAATTTAGAGAAGAAGAAGAGAAATGTCGAAGTTCGCCTCCAAATATCTCATTTGGCAGGCCATCTGCTCTTGCGGACTGAGGAGTGAGCCTTTCGTGACAAAGGGCACAGTAAATGGCGAGATCTACAAATCTGAGTGCCTCGAGAAGCGCCTTTTGCCGTTCTTGCAGCAGCACGACGAAGCTCCGCTATTTTGGCCAGATTTGGCATCATGCCACTATTCTAAAAGTGTCCTGGAGTGGTATGAGGCCAATTCTGTCCATTTTGTTCCAAAGGACATGAATCCGCCAAGCTGTCCGGAGCTGCGCCCGGTGAAGCAGTACTGGGCAATGATGAAGCGGGAACTTCGGAAGACCAAGAAGACAGTCAAAGACGAGAAGGACATGTTAAGAAAATGGAAAAAAAAACTGAGAAACTGGTACCGGATGACACTGTGAAGACTTTGATGGAGGGCATCAAGCGAAAATGCGTTCAATTTTACACTCAAGGCTCCATCGATTAACTTTTCTTGTGATTTTTGAAGTTAAATATATGTATATAACTACCCTAAAATTTTGGTTTGATTCTAAACATTATAAGAAAACTGGCATGACATTTTCGGTGTCGCAATAATTTCGTGTTCGCCTTTATCATCATTTCAACTCTCAGATTAGGACAGTAGATTCAAAGGAAGAGGAAATAAAGAGGCTAGGTTAATTCATATTCATAGGACGAAAATTGGGAATACATGAAAAATCTTTCAGTAATCCATGAAATGATAGCTATTACAATGAGATTTGATGAGTCATTGTTAGTCACATGGTCCAATGGAAGAAGTTCATCACAAATTGATCATGTCTTTGTAGCACAAGAATC
Organism: Aedes japonicus; assembly: GCA_034211315.2. NCBI lineage: Eukaryota > Metazoa > Arthropoda > Insecta > Diptera > Culicidae > Aedes > Aedes japonicus. The sequence goes on along the minus strand of JASCZW010004581.1, from coordinate 100,516 downwards.
GAAGGTAAAGATAAAATTTATTAGGGCAGCAATGATAGAAGTTCATAGCAATCAAAACATAATTAAAGTAGGAGTTTATACAGAACAAGAAGATGCAGTCAGAAACCAAATAGTACAGAAAAAAAGATTACAGACTGATGCATTGAAATGCAAAGGAAACAAAAAAATAAGAAGAATTAGGTAAACACAGGCCAGTTGAGGTGGAAAATTTAGATACTACAATAGCCTACGAAGAAAGTTTTTAGAAAATGAAAAATGTCCTTTAACTCAAAATAGAAAAAGGGCAATGACAAGTCTGGTAAAGGCAAGGAAACAAATGAGGCAAGCGACACAGAGGGGTAAAGAAAAACAGTGATTTAGACAAAACATAAATATATGAAGACAAGAATACGCAATCAAAGTAAAAGACACAACGAAAAAAAAAGTTGTAAAATTTTACATGACTACGAGATAGGAGAGTAGCAATTTATGTCCAGAAAAAAAAGTAAAACAACAAACATTTTGAGGAGAAATGGATGGTGGAATTAGAAACATCTGAAGCGAAACAGCTTGAAATAGGAAGAGATAATGAAATTAAAATGGAAGGACCAAGTAAGGAAGCAATCAACAATATGATCAGAAATCTATTGAATGGTAAAGCAGCAAGAAAGGATGGAGTAAAAAATGAATATATAAAATTTTCTTACCAATAAACAGTAGAAGATCATTGTATCAAATTAAAAAGAAGGTGTTCTGATTGATAAGATATAATAAACAGACCAGAAACAACCAGGACTCGCTGTAGATTAGCAGTAAAGAGTTGCAAAGTAATGAATTTATGAAGAGATATAAACCACCAGGAAGCCTAACAAAATGAATGTATAGAACAGTAATTTCTCCTGCTTTGACTTATGACCTTAAAGCAGCAGCGTTAGTTAAATGAAAAAAAGGATCAATAACTAGATATGAAATGCAAATCCTAAAAGAAATGTTAAAATATAGTAGGGAGAGACCAAAAGGAAGATTATCAGTATCTTGGTTATTAGGTTCGAGTAAGGACAATGGCTATAGACACATACGAAAAGACCCGATGGTACCCACTAAAAGTAGCAGAAAAGATTAGGTGTAACAATAAGAAAATAGGAAAACCTACAAAACCATGGAACGATTCAATTAAAGAAGACAAAAACAAGCTACCAAATATAAATGAAAAGAAATGGAGTAGAGTTGAGAACGATAAAGATAAATTTAAGAAACGATCAGAGGAAACTTATAGAATAACTGGTAGTGCAGAAGAATCAGAGTCAGGAGAAGAAGACTAAAATGCAAAGACTTAAAGAAGAAAGCTTAGGAAACACGGAACGAAGGAATGCCATTGAGCACATGAAATTCACCAGAATCCTATTACTGGAACTGAAACAGCACCTAGTACCAAACCAGATCAACTTATTTATGGTGCGACTATATAAATTTGTTTTAAATCATTTTAGGTAAGGCCTGTACTCGAAAAAAATGCACCATTTTTATCAGTGTGTAACTTTTTTTTCCGTGGATAAAAGTTGATGAAAATCTGAGTATAACTAGTAAATTGTACGGATTGTAAATTGTTTACATGTGCAAAATTTCATAACAATCGGTTTAGTGGTTATTGAGATGTCATCGAAACAAGAAGAAAATCGCCGGATAATTTTGCGCGCCGTCATGGAAAATCCCACTGCGACCATAAGATGGATCGGAAGACAACTGGGATCATCCATACAACTGTGTCTTTGGTGTTAAAATCGTTTAAAGAGTCCCAGACGACCGAGCGGCGGGCTGGAAGTGGAAGAAAGTCGAAGACAGTTGACCCTGTGAAGGCCCGGACGGCTCTGAAGGCAAAGCCGCCTGGTTCGTTCAGCAAACCATGAAACGAGCTGGGCTTCGTGTTTTCAAGGTCTGCAAGGCACAAAACCGGCGTGATTAACAAAACACGGCGGCCAAATCCCGCGCAAGGAAGCTGTATCGAGAGTGGTTAACGAAACCGATGTGTGTGGTTATGGATTTCGAAACCTACATCAAGGTAGACGCAAAGCAAATACCAGGGCTGGAGTTCTACATTGCCAAATCATGGTTTGATGTTCCGGAAGACATAAGGAGGAGAAAGTGGACAAATTCGCCAAAAAATACTTGCTTTGGCAGGCCATATGCCAATGCGGTAAACTGAGTAAACCGTACGATATCACAACGGGTACCATCGAACAGCTGAAATTTACCGCATACGAGTCGCCTCCAGAATCGTTCTGCTGGCCTTCCTGCGGTCCACACGGCAGGTGAGAGCATTATTTTGGCCAGCATCCTGGCATCATGCCATTACGCGAGATCCACGTTGGATTGGAACAGAGACAATAACTTTGCTTTTGTACCAAAAACCGCCAATTTTACCAGAGATTCGTCCGGTGGAATGATTTTGGACCATAAAGAAGGCCAAATCTCAAAAATCGTCCAAGGTGCTTAATGAAGCGAGCTGGAGTTGAAGCAAAGAATTGAATGAAAGTGACCAAAAAGGTCGGCTCCACCTCTTACCATTGCAAAATGTAGTTAAGGACATCGCTTCCAGCATGTATCAGCTTACACCAGCTTGATAGTGTAGCCGGGAAATCCGGACTGATAAGTAAGGTTTGGGAGCACTAGTGTCTGGCGCACTTGGGTATTCGAGCACAGAGCCTCAATACGTAATGCAGAGTAACCCAACGAGAACATCCGAACCATTGTAACACTGCCCAACAACGATGTGTCAGACAGTTCAGCAAGTCAAGGCATCGGATGATGTCCATAGCTATCGGACCCATACGCAATCCCGACCGGCAAGAGTGACAGGTCCAATATAGCGGCATTAAGAACGACGGGAAAAAAAAACCAATTCAGGAGGTTGTGTCTACCACAAACGAAGCCTTCGCGGATATTAAAATGAATGTTCTTCTGCAGTTGCTACACACCGCCAAGATGGTCGATTGAACAGTTTTCCAATATGCTCGATCATATGACAACTGAGATAACTGGCCTAAGCCCGTTGGTAATAGCGGGGGACTTCAACGCTCGAGAGAGGGAGCCACCTTACCAACCCCAGGGGCCGGATTCTTCTGGAAGCCTAGGCTAGGCTCAATGTAGACTTAGCCAACGTAGCTACCAAGAGTGCTTACAATAGAAACGAAGCGGAATCGATAATCGATGTAACTTTGGAGGGTGGATGATAGCTACACTCATAGCGACAACTGGTGGTTCGCTATGGGATCTCTGAAGCCCTAATCAGTTAAACATAGTGGATGCTTAATAAGCACAATAAGCCTCTCCCAGAAATAATACCGAAAGATGGTTCCGGGGAGAGTACATGGCTTAAGGCACGGGTGTGTTTTTAGTGGGTCGAGGTGGGACCCTCATCCTCACACCCTGCATTCTTCAGTCTGGTTGCAGATTTTCCAACCCGTCTAAAAATAACCAAAACCAAATATCCAGAGAACAGCAGTAGGGCCTGCGAGTACACGTCCAGGGGCTTAAGGACCCACCGCTCCTTATGTGAGTTAACGGGGTTGGAGCTCGGATTTTCCAGCGTCCACCACACCCAGGAATGCCGACCGACACATTAGAATCAAAGCCAGTGGGATCCTAATTTACGGCATATTGGTCATAACATCGAATAAGGATACGACATGGATCAACAGATTGGACTTGACACGCAGGGCTGGTAGTCGGTCTATTCTTCTCAGTATGGAAGAGTGACACCGCCCAGAAATGGCAAGTGGGCTAATGTTGCGGCTGCCCCCATCCCGATAAAACCTTGACAGGCCTCCGGCAATGTTCGAAGCTTGTCACTTGAAGTGGTGGGTAGTAGGCTCAGTTGTTACATTCCCGACTTACGACGATCTGGCTCTGAACACGGTCAACCCTGGTATGGCCTCCTTGATTCAAAGATTACCATGGGATCACGGTAGGCGACTATCTACAACGTGTGGATATAGCGGTTCGGAGGAGGAAGCCAACAAAATAAGGAACAACGAAGAAAAACATAAAAAAGAAGAAACAGAATAACAATAAGAAGAAGAAGAAAAATTAAACGGCGAATGCTAACCGCCGAACAACGGAGACGGAGGTGCGATAGTGTTCGCTAGAAGCGGAAAGCTACACAGGTCACCAGTGCCTAGCTCAGAGGCCATTGCAAGTACCAGCAGTAGCCAGTCACTGGAGTCACCTCACGACGCAGCAGCACAACTCGAGGGGACAGTGTTGAGAAGCAAGACGCGATGGAGTTGGTCAGAAACTGGATTGACGAACTCTATGATTATGTAAAGGACAGGCATGCGGTGCACAAGGGAACCAACCCGTGTCAAAGTGATGCGTGTCAAATCGGCCGTGATTGCAGCGAAACCCGAGCAGAACGTACTGAGAATTAAGCACCGAAGAAACCCCAGTATCCACGCTCAAAGAAAAGAAAAAGGGACACATCAGGAGATACGGAGGAGCTCAAAAAAAGCTCAAAAACGACGAAGAGAAAGGTGAAGGCAGTGAGTGGCGCACTGTCAGCAACCAGAGAGCACAAAAAAAAGTAAAATCAGCAGCAATTGAAAACGTTAGGAGAGAAGAAGAGTCAGATGCCTAGGTCTCGTCAGGAGCGAAGTAAGGGTGACGCTCTTATTGTGAAAAATGAAACGACGTACGCTGAACTCTTCCGAAAAGTGAGAGCTGATCAGGAGTTGAAGAAACTAGAAGAGAAGGTGGTGAAAATGAAACATCTCTTGATGAGTAGACGATAGTTGGAGTTCTCTCACAAGAGTCTGTTATCGAGTTATCGACGAGCAGAGGCGACGCTGAAAAGGCATTGAAGAAAGTGTCAAAACTTGTCGCTTGGTAGTTTGTGTTGAATCGTATGAAGAACGTTTACAAAAAGGGGTTCCAGCTAGCATAAAATCGCTAGATTGTGAATATTGAGAACACTAACCTGATGTGCTACTCTCATGTTAATAGTTACTTACTTACTTATGCTGGTTCAACGTCCTATTAGGACCGCACCTGCGTCACAATGTTTCTCTATAAAACTCGGTTGAGGGATTTTAGTCTTCAGTTCCACGAGTGGAACTTCCAAGGTCTTGCTCCACTTGGTTTAACCATCTAGCTCGCTGCGCTCCTCTGCGTCTTATACCGTTCGGATCCGAGGCAAACACCATTTTTGCGGGGTTGTTGCCCGACATTCTTACATTATGTGCCGCTCATTGTACCCTTCCAGCTTTACCGATTTTCTGGATACTCTGTTCACCATAGAGCTGCGCCAGTTCATGGTTCATCCTTCTTTTCCATACACCGTCTTCACATACACCTCCAAAGATGGTCCTAAGCACGCGTCGTTCGAAAACTCCAAGTGCTTGCAGGTCCTCTTCGAGCATTGTCTTATGCCCGTGAAGGACTACCCGGCTTATAAATGTGCCTCGCATACTTTGTATGGGGTAGCTTACCGACCTCAAGGTCTGAGGACTCCATGTAGGCGACTTCGGTAATAGTGTCTCCGAATTTCTCTGCTGCTGTTGTTATCCGACGTAACCAATGATCCGAGGTACACAAACTCATCCCCCACCTAGAATTCATCTCCGTCGATTGTCGGTTCCTCCAGCTGACATATACTTAGTCTTTGACGCATTCGCCTTCAATCCAACCTATACAGCTTCATGTTTCTACTTGGTGTACTAATCAGCTACCACCTGTCACGTCGTTCTGTCGACAATGTCCACATCGTCAGCGAAGCAGATGAAATGGCTGGATATATTGAAAATTGTACTCCGCATAATAAAGTCCGCACGTTTCATAATACCTTCTAGCGCAATGTTGAATAGGAGGCAGGAAGGCATCGCTGCCACCCGTTCAACAGTCATCGCACCGATATTCGTCATGTCCCAGTCTGTCTGATCGACCGTTTCCAAAAAATGCTCGATAAAGCTTGATACTTTCCCACAAATCCGCGGCTATAGACGACGGAAAATAATCTAGAACAGCACTTTGTAGGCTATGTTGAGAATAGTTATCACTCGATAGTCCTCACATTCTAACTTGTTACACTTTTTGTATATTGTGCATGTAATTTCCTCTTTCCACTCCTCCGGTAGCAGTTATGTATCTCAGATTCTGAAAATCAGTTGATACAGACAAGTCTCCAACTTATCCGGGCCCATTTTTATAAGTTCCGCTCCGATGCCATCCTTCTCAGCTGCCTTGTTGTTCTTAAGCTGTTTGATAGCATCCTTAACTTCACTTATCGTGGAAGTTGGTACGTCACCCTCGTCCGCCAGACCGATGAAGCCATGCTTCCTGCTGTCTTGGTATTCTGCTTCTGCGCTGTTCAAGTGTTCATTGTAGTGCTGCTGCTTCCACCTTTCAATCGCCTCACGTTTATCCGTCAAGATACCTCCATCTTCATCCCGACACATTTCGGTTTGCGGCACGAAGCCTCTAGGGGATGCGTCGAGCTTTTTGTAGAATTTAAGCGTGCCTTGTGAACGATGCAGCTGCTTCATTTCTTCGCAATTCAACTCCTCCAAGTTACACTACTTATTCCGGAAGAGATGAGTTTGCTGTCTGCATTTCTGTCTGCATAGCTTCACATTTTGACGAGTTGCCAGCTGCAGCATCAAAGTCCGCGCTGCATTCTTCTCATTTAGAACCGTTATGTGACATTATCGTCGAACCAATCGTTCTGTCGATTTTATTCCACAAACCCTAAGGCGCCTTCCGCTGCGTTGTTGATGGCTGCTTTGACGGTACTCCAGAAGTCCTCAAGAGGGGCTTTGATTTGCTCTCCCTCTTCCGGTAACGCTGCTTCAAGGCTTTGCGCGAAATTAGTTGCGGCTTCGGGTAGCTTCAGTCGCATGTTGAATGTTGTTTACAACGGAAGTCTTTGACGCCCTTTCACCATTACCAAATAGTGGTCTGAGTCGATGTTGGCGCCGAAATAGGTCCTGACTTCGATAATATCCGAGAAGTGTCTTCCATCAATCAAAGCGTGGTCGATTTGTGATTCGGTCTGTTGCGGTGATCTCCAAGTGTACCAATATGGGAGGCTATGCTGGAAGCAGGAACTACGTAAGGCCATGTTCTTGGAGGCAGTGAAACCCATGAGTCTGAGGCCGTTTTCGTTCGTAAGCTGGTGGGCGCTGAACATTCTTATAATTCCATTGATTCTCATCTTTTTACGGTTGGCTTGTAGGGCCTGCACCAACCACCTGTCTCGAAGAAGGACCTTCGTGCACAATTCTGTTAAGAGTCCCACGCTGACACAAGGACGATGATCAGCCGCCCCTAACATGGAGAACAGACGCCGATTTGAGCCGCCCCTGAAATGGAGAACAGACGCTCAGGTTGGTGAAGGCCTTGAACTTGTACCCTTATAGCGACTTGCTTTCGGATATTTGTGGGATTTTGGAAGAAACTCAACAAAGTCCAACAGCTGCTAATTAATTTGAAAATGAATTGTTAATTACAAATTGCAATAAATTTCTGCTATTCAAAACAATGAACAGTTGTGAAAACAAGAAAAATACGCACCAACTAATCCTTTTTTCAGCAATGACCAAATGACCAAAAAACTTCTTGAATATCACCACATCAAAAAATTTACGAGTTGGATTATCGATTTCAATACAGACTGTTCCAGAAAGTATTAGCACACTTTCAAAATAGCAAAAAAGTCATCGACAGAAAAAAGTCATGTTTTTTAAAGTTTTAATCATTTTATTTGGCTAATCATATTTGTATTTATGTTTTATATGATATTTTACTCTCGTTTAATCAAAATATTTAATCATAGCCAAGACTCCTAACTTTTCCTCAAACATGACCCATTCGCTTCTGCACAGTGGTACTTCCCACCATTTTGATCACTTTTGGCCAATCTTTTTTAAATTTTTGGATGTCGTCTGCTGGTTTTATGAATTATCGAAGCTTTGCTTTGGTTAAAGCCCAGAAATTTCGATTGGCCGTGCCTCCGGGCAGTTCGGCGGATTCATGTCTTTCGGCACGAAACGTACATTTTGACTTTGGTACCATTTTAAAGTGTCCTTTGCGTAATGACATGACGCCAAATCAGGCCAAAACACTACTTGACCTTCGTGCTGCCTAATCATCGGCAATAATCGCTTCTGGAGACATTCCTTAACGTATTTTTGAGTGTTCATCGTCTCCGTTGTGATGTACGGACTAGATGTTTTACCACACTCGCATATTGCCTGCCAAATCATAACCTTCTTACCGAATTTTTCGGTAAAAATTGCCTCCTCCGTTTCGGCGATATCTTTGTCTTCACTTACAGTATAGAATTGTGGTCCGGGAAGCGTTTTGTAATCTAGTTCCACATACGTTTCATCGTCCATTATTATACACCCAGAAGTTCTACACAATAACGAATCGTAGAGTTTGCGGGCCCGTGGTTTCACGGACACGGCCTGTTTTGGGTTCCTTTCGCGTATTTTCTGCTTCCGGTATGTTTCGGAGTCTTTCTTTGACGTTACTCGACGAGGTCCCTAGTTTTTTCGCAACATCCCAAAAGGAAGTCGCTGGTTTTCGTTTGTAGGCATCCTTGATCTTTTTATCGATAACCGGACTAACTAAATCTTCAAACATACACTGTTTTCTATATTTTCGAATGGCAGATCGTACATCTCCGACGCTCACACCCTCTTCCTTGGCCAATTTTCTCAAGGAGAATCCGCTCACAGTGCACCATTTTTGCACGATACTTTTTTGTTGTTCCGGAGTAAGACCGCGCATTTTGATAGGTAAAACAAAACTGAGCACTTTCAGTCATTCAAAAAGGACGCAGCCAAAACATGTTGAAATATTTCATTATTTTCAAAGTAATCGTTAAAATAAGGCGTGCTTATACTTTCTGGAACAGTCGTTATTTTAAAGGACCTCCTTAATATAAGATTATTTGAAATCCCAATTATAAACAACTTTACGGAAGAAACAATGGTTCATAATGGTTTCATTTGCTTGGCGAAAATAATGCATTCCTGCTCATTTACATTACCAAGCCTTACTATTATGAGCATTGTGTTAAGTAGGTGACAATCTGCCCATCCCTCCATGCAAATCCAGACTGCTTTCAGTCGTTCATTATTGCACAATTGCATGATTAATAATTGAATTAGGCTCGAATCAATTCTGCACCGAATGATGAATAATTTGTAGATCCATGCGCACCGGGTCGCTCGGGTTGATGGCCATAAATGGTACTGAAATCGTTACCGAGATGGAAAAAAGGACTGCCCGAACCTCATCGGCGACGTCAACGCAGTGTACTCGGGCACCTAGCGCCCTAGAAGTGGAGAACTCTAGTATCGATTTGGAGCAATCAGCTTATGGCCGCCGTCTAAAGCGATGCGATGCGGGGGCAGACTGTTTGGACCGTTTTGCCGTCGTTGAGTTCCAACTTATGGATCGGCTGGACGTTCGCCCGGGTGTAGACTTTTATGGGCAAATATGAGCCCACACAGGCGAGAGCAGAGTAGTACTGCCGAGATTCGAGGCATGACTCAATAAATTATAATAAAAATTTTACTCACTTTGTAAATATTCGCTGACGTGTGAGAACTGCTTGACTGGTGCTCCCAGCCAGGGATGCCATCGCGTTTATTGCCAATCGAGAAATGCGATGGAAGTGTATTGCAAACGAGGCCCAGTCGGAAACTTCATAAGGGGCTCGATATTTGGTAGCACAGAAATGTTGCACTGATTCGATGCTCCTTATTTGTAAGCTCGTAGTATTCTGGAGCAGAAACTCAATCGAACATGCGCATACGACGGCCAACGAATCCACCGGCAGTGAGCAACTTTAGAAAGAATTATGGAAATGGACATTTTATTGCTCCATTCAAATGGGAGACTTGTTGAATAAATAAATTATTTATTGATATCGTTGTTGCTTCGGTAGGAAAGATGGAAAAGTTACGTTTAAACCAATTTTGGAATAGCGTGCTGCGACTCGATCATTCCGTTTTTGGGAGGGTTACATTAAGGAGTTAATTTGTTGAGTTGAATAGTTCCCAGTGTTAGTTTATGGGAAATAAATAATCTGATGTAGGTTTACGTTTTCTATCCCTAGAGAGACATAGTCTGTTCCAATGGACCTGTGATTTAAAATCAATCAAGCTCCAAACGCCAAGATGCTCAAATGGAGCAGCTTTTTCCCGAAGAGAAAAATGATAAACTTGCATGACTGATATTGGATAACCTGCGATTGATGTCAAATTGACGCAATAAAGTAGGGGAGGATGGGGGAACATGGCCACTTACTGGTTCATCAAAATAATCAAATTATGAAACAATAATATTCAGTCAAAATGACATCATTATCTTTTTTTACAGATCATTTATATGTACAGGCTCAATCAATTTAACTTAACAGGGCCAAGTGTTCATATTTTTATACATCAATTATCTTCAGGCTAACGTTAAGGAGATAGAATCGATTAAGGAGTGTATCGAATATAAGCTATCCACATACATTTGCGTTGTACGCATGTATTTGTGATGGTTTTTTATGCTCTGAACACTGCATGTTGTGCGTTTGACTGTCAGCTTTCTTTTGTTTACTTGTTTGTGCGGTTCAAATTCTGCGTTTTCAAAATGTCGCGTATTGAAAAGGAAGTGAAAATTAAGGTTCTGGACACATGGCTAAGTGAGAAGGGTATTACTATGCGAAAATTGGCGAAGCGGTTTGGAATTCATCATACGAGTGTTAAAACTATCATTAATAAGTTTGGGGAACACTATACTTTGGATGAGCTACCAGGAAGAGGCAGAAAACCCGGTTCTTCCAACCCGAAACTAGAGCAGAAAGTGGTATCTCTAATCATGAAGAACAAATCAATGTCAATACGTGATTTGGCCAAAAAGCAGGAACGAGTGTCGAAATGATCCAGCGTATCAAGAGGCGAAACCACACTGAAGACCTACAAGAAGCAGAAAATGTCGAAACAAAGTGCAGAACAGAAGAAGCGAGCAGCAACAAGGGCCCGGAAATTGTATTCGCGTCTTTTGCAGCGTCCGGATGCATGCGTTTTGATGGACGATGAGACCTATGTAAAGGAGGACTAAAAAATCCTTCCAAGTCTACAATACTTTACTGCCGTCGTTGGAGAGGATGTGAGCGATGCAGACAGGTCGATTCAAATGGAGAAATTCGGTCGAAAGGTACTGGTATGGCAAGCAATATGTTCCTGTTGTTTGAAGTCAACCATTTTTTACACTACCGGAACTATAAATGCGGAAATCTATCGATCTGAGTGTCTCCAGAAGAGATTGTTGCCTTTATATAAGAAGCATAGTACAACGCCACTGTGTTGGCCGGATTTAGCGTCGGCTCACTATGCCAAAACCACTCTCAATTGGCTTGCGGAAAAGGGTATAGATTTCGTTGAGAAAAATATCAATCCACCAAATTGCCCTCAGCTTCGACCCATCGAACGTTACTGGGCAAACGTGAAGAGGGTCTTCAAGAAGACTGGTAAGGCAGCTGGGAACATGCAGGAGTTCAAAAAAATTTGGGCTCAAGCGTCCAAAAAATGCGATGCAACACTTGTCCGGAACTTGATGAAGAGCATTCGATCCAAAGTTCGAAAATTCGTGAAGGAATAACTTAAATTTCATCCGGCCTTCATTATGTTCAAGTTTAACCTCGTACAATAAAGGATCAATTTTTTGTATGAATGAAATATCGGTTTTCAACATAATTTGAAAGACAGTTTGTGGATAACTTATTTTCGATACACTCCTTACTCGTGGTCGTCTCGAGGTTAATAGGTATAACAACTGAAAGGATGGGAAGGTGGGCTAAAATTTGATGTGTGGTTTATATAACACATTTTTTTAATTCTAAATTGTCTAGAAAACTTTGAACTATATAATTTTTGGCTTCTTCTGACTTGAACATTTTTGAGAAAGAAAAATAAACACACAAAAGCAGATAAAAAAACTTAAAGTAAACAAACAGGTTAAACTAACTATAATCTAAGGCTAATGCTAGTCAAAAACACATAAATGAGTTTCAGAAACTTCAGATCACGCATAGCCAAAATATCTCGAGCTGGTACATTGGGTTTTCTACACTAAGCCCGCAGAGAATCATAAAGCTCAGATCTGACTCCGAAATGCTCGGCACATGACCAATTATTGCGATCTGCGTCCTGATAACCTGGTCCACATTGACAGAGATTTCTGTCACTCAGGCCAACCCGGTATAAATGAGCGTTCAAAGAATAATGATTGGACATGAGGAGAGATATCACACGAATGAAGTCTCGAACCACATCCATACCCCAAAACCATGATTTCTTCGACAACTTTGGGATGATAGAATGTTGCCATCGCCCCAAATCTCCTTTACTTTATTATACTGCCAGCTAAACGGTAGAATGGGCCTTGATTTGGTTTATAAATTTTTGTCAACTTCCAAAACGGAATTGCACAATCAGGGAGAGAGCGCATCTTGTCGGAAAAATTGTTAAATTTGAGGTCCATCATTTTGGCCTTAATATTTTTTGTCATTCGATTACCATGACTTTTGAGAGTAGGCAGACGAGTTCGCTGGTATTGCCTTCGAATGGCGTTGCGCCAATTGTATCCGTTCTTCAATGTTCTATCAATGGGTACAGAGTTGCTCACCTGATCTATCACTGGGACATGTTGCTCCCGGGCCTGGGAGATCGCTTGCTCGATGTCCTGCATCTGCCGTTCGATGTTATCAACCGACTCAAGGTGCATGTCGAAGTCGATGTTGTCGTCAACGTGTTGTCAGAACCTCTCCCAACTGGCGCGATGGTATTTGTGTGGTGATCCAACGCCGGTTGACCGAAGAGCCAACTTCAGCCATCACGGAAAGTGGTCCGAGCTGAGCTCCGGATGTTGTTCTCCATGTTGGTGAAAAAGATGTCGATTGTTGAGTGGGCCCCAGATCTGCTCAACCAGGTGGGAGTATCTGGGCCCAGAATGGTGTAGTAGCTCTCTTCCAGGTCCTCCTGTAGAATGATGCCCAGGTTTCGTGTTCCGCATTCAGGTCGCTGGCGATGCTAAACTGCTTCTGTCTCCGAGTTAGTTTGCGTATGTCGTTTCGTAGCACCGTTGTTGCTCCGTTGGTGGTGCTGGCTTGCTTTGCACAATAGGCCGCGATAATGGTGATAGGACCAACGGCAGATGGTTTCAATACACTGCAGCGGTATGCTCGGAAGCATGTGGCAGTTAATATTGTTGCGCAGGGCGATCGCAACTGTAAACGCTCGTTTACCAAACCAAAAAAACTGTCGCAAACCAGTGGCTTTTGCGCCACTCTCGACTACGAGAGACCACTGCTCGCGTTTAATTGTATTGCCCGACAAAGCTGTGTAAAGAATTAGCACAATTCCCTAGGGTGTAATGAACGGCCACTAGGTATCGTATCAAACGCGACGTGATGGCCACAATTTAAATGAACTGATGAAAGTGAAATGCAAGCGACATGAACGTAGAACGTAACGTAGTAATCTGAGAATAGAAGTCACCCTGGTGGACTACATAACCACAGTGCTCAGTATATGTGAAATGATAAGACTAAGCCATAAGTTCATTTAGAATTCATTTTAATATGTCAATTCATTTTTTCTAGCATCGTTATGTGTGTATGTGTGTATGTTGTGAGTGTTGTTCATGGGTGTTGTTCATGAAAGTGAGAGTTCGACGACCGAGGGACGCACTTAAGGTGTGCGATGTTCTGGTTGGCTCGTGACGGTACTGCAACAGTGGCCAGTAGCTACGGCCGAACTAGAGATGCCGGGGAGGCGTCGGCAGACCGGTACTCTACCAAATCGATCGCGAATAAACGCAGGCAGGCCAGTACTTCTTCTCGACCCCGTTTGACTACCAGCACCTGGCGGGCCTCGACGAGTGACGTACTCCGGATATGCGCCGGAGCCTAATTCTGTGCGAAGAATGTGCCGACGGGCTTTAGCCCGTATTGAAAAAGCGTCCGTTGGACGGTGAAGTCCAACGATACATAATATAAGAATTATACACATAAAATGAATTCCATTTAAACATTACCTTTTTTTAATTATATTCAAAATCACAAAGGCCGAGTCTTCGCTTTTCGTGTTTCTATACACCAAGAACTATTATCTATATAAATAAAAATGAGTTGGGGTTTCCTTTGTCACGATTTAACTCGCGAGCGGAAGGACCAATCGGCGTGAAATTTTGTATGCAGAGGTTTTTGGGGCTGGAGAATAATCTTATGAAAATTAGACACAACTGACAACCAAACATGAGAATCATACCTACTGTTATGAAAACTTATATCTAGGGTTTGTTGAGGCCGGAGAAGGTTCTTATGATGGTTTGAAGCTCCTTCCCCGCCTGGTAGATGAGTACTTCCATACAAATGAAACACAAATTTCTGCAAAGCTCGAGTTCTTGGAATTGGAGTTCTTCATATGGAACTAACTTTGGCATGTGGGGGGTTTTGGGCAGAATTTTTTTTCTTAGGTGGTTCGAGACGCCTTCTCTCTGGAGAGGGGGAAGGAGGGCTCTCAAACCAATGAAACAAACATGAGAATTATCCATGCAACTAAAACACAAAATGTGTATTTCTCGGGTAAGAAGCATATTATGATAGAAGTTTGAACCCCTTTTTAGTCAAGAATTGGTTGAGTTACTCTCAGTGCTACATTATGCACGAGAAGTTAATCTTAGGTTATGCAAGAGAAAATTACAAACTGACAGGATAAGGCTTCGTTTGTTTTTGAAATGTTTCTACGCAGAAAATAAAACCGGTAGAAACAACCGGTCCAAGGGTTGAATTAATAAACACAAACATTTTTTTTGCAGCAAACGAAAATACTTTAACCAGACTCATTCAGAACCATAAACGAGCCAGTTTTATTATTTTTTCATTCATTTAGTTGCATGCGTTGCAAGGCTTGCACCGGGTTCAGCTAGTTTAAAGTAATACGACAAAAGGGTATTGAATTAAGTATTGTTTCACTTTAGTATTATTAATATGAACACTAAAGGGCGATACGGTCAAAATTTGGTCAATATCAAATTGACGTATTTCTTTCAATTTTGCATTCAAAAAACCTGAACACCCCTCATTTTGAAGGTGTGTGTGTGTAGAATGTTGCTTCTATTTTGATTTTGGAATTCACTCTTCAGTTGTCAAAATGCCGTCCAAGCAAGAAGAGCAGCGTATCAAAATTTTGCTCGCGCATCGCGAAAATCCGAGCTACTCGCACGCAAAGTTGGCAAAATCGCTAAAAGTTGCCAAATCAACCGTTACAAATGTAATTAAAATGTTTGGGGAACGTTTGTCGACAGCCAGGAAGTCTGGATCGGGGGAAATCGGAAAACCGGAAGCCGCTGAGACGACAAAGAGAGTTGCCGGTAGTTTCAAGCGAAACCCTAACTCTATCTCTCCGAGATGCCGCAAACAAGCTGGGTGTATCGTCTACAACCGTGCATCGAGCCACAAAACGAGCCGGACTATCGACTTACAAGAAGGTAGTGACTCCAAATCGCGATGATAAACAAAATACGACGGCCAAAGCGCGATCCCGGAGGCTGTACACGACGATGCTGACGAAGTTTGACTGCGTGGTAATGGACGACGAAACCTACGTCAAAGCCGACTACAAGCAGCTTCCGGGACAGACCTAAAGAACCTAAAGAAGACCAAAAAAACTGCTATAGGACGAGCAGCAGTTCAAGGTAAATCCGGCTTTCTGCGGCGAAGAAGGTGGACAAGGTGGCTGTACAAAATCTGATGGCAGGGGTCAAGCGTAAAGCTCCGGCAATTCGGATTTGGAAAAGCGGGTAACTAACTGAATATTTTTTCCTGAATTTTATACTAATTGAACTTGAAAAAGAAATTTAATTTGATTTTTTAAATAAACGATTTCACCGATTTACACGCGTTTTCCCTTGACCAAATTTTGACCGTATCACCCTTTATTCACTGCACACAAGAATTCATCAATACTTCACCAAAAGCACACCTCAATAATTTAAGAAATTTGCACTATCACGGAAACTAACTTCAATCTAGCCAACTTGGAACAGAATTGATAGATGAGTTCAGCTATCGAACCCTCTAAATCTTGCGAACTGAACTTTACTCATACGAATTAAATTATACATAATTATATATAATATTATAAACAGTTGACTTAATTTTGTAGGCCGTCTACATTTCATCTTGCATATCATTTTTTTAAGTGAAGCTTTTACCCGAAACTTTTTATAGCAACCATATGTTTTTAATTTTTAGGTTTGAAGGTAAACAGTTCTTGAAATAATCAAAACTTATAACTCCAAAAAAACAAGGAAAAAAATTAAGCACGTTACACAACTTCTCCTGCACTGAAAGTTAATTTTAGTTTAGATTACAAAATCGAAGGTAATACTCACAAATCCATTCGTTGTTTTCTGCAACGAAACTAATTTGTTCTTTTTATGAAGATACATACGTAATTAATGGCCCACGTGCAACTGTCAAAAGCACGAAGCTTTTGTTGACACAAAAAAAACATTCGTACATTGTACGAATACAATACAAAGAGCTACAAATATTTGGTCACAAATTAAAAAGAAACCTCTCCCTAGTGGTTTTGAAGGACTGACAGATCTACTTTATCGACTCAAAATGTAATTGACAAAAAAAAGCGCAACCACGTGGAGCTGTTCAGCATTATTTTTAATGTTTCTGATATGGGGTTCAAACCTGCATATTTGGAAAGTGCTGCTTCTGAATCCATGGTTGATCTCACTAGTCCACGCTGACTTGTGAGAACATGTTTGATTAATGAGCATGAAGTTATAGCTCTCGGCAGCGCCTTAGTTTTTCTTTTGGGTTAGATAAATTATTCCCGCCCATACCAGCAGAAACACCATCAAGCATGAGTACGCTATTAATAAGGAAAAATAGTGATTGGCTGGTCATCACGAAGTTCATTTCGTGTATTTTACAAAAATGTGTAATGATAGTATTTCACCAGATAAAAAGCATTATGAATGTTTCATAAAATGTACGAGGCATTTGTTATATGTGCAAAATCCATGTTTACGAAACGCGTGATAGCTACTTTACGAAAATAAATTTTCAGTGTGCATTAGAAACGCAACGATTACGTCGCACAAACCTGTATCCTAGGATGTAGACGCTAAATTCAGGCTTGAGGAGTCTCCGTGACGATAACGATATCGATGTTATTCCTGTTGAGGCTGTCACTGACTTCAATAATTTTGTTCCGGATGGAACAAGCATTCCAATTAAGGATGTTTATAGCGCGTTTATGGTCCATGCTTGCACAGGAGGATCATCTTCACGGATGTGGCGGGTTTGAGCTGATCTTCCTCTGAGCGGCATGAACGTAATTGGCGGTAGGGTTCTTGGACGAACTGGACCATTATCTCTGAGACATAGAGCTGGTGGTTGCGTGGAAGTACTGCAACTTGGATTGTCCCAGTCTGCGGCGGCGGCTGCCGTGAATAAGTGCTGAACGGAGGCAAACAGCGTGCCGGTGATTTAATGGGGTCTGCGGTAGGTTTGGCACTTGGTACCGAAGCGTCGGGATATTCATCGGAGGTGGCGCATTTTAGTGGGGCACCTTCGTCCATCGGTGCACAATCCTTGGGGCCACACCGCAGTTTCATGTGGCAGTTTGAAGTTCCGTGGCTGAACGCAAGGCAGTTGCCACACTGCGTCAAGCCGTGCTGGTTCGAGCGATACCGGTCCCTTTCGACGATAATGTTAAAGAGGGCCCGCGTTCTCATCAGGTCCGCTATCGTGACAGAAGGGTTCCGTAGAGGTGGACCAGATAGAGTTGGTCCTAGTAATTTCCCAGTTGCTGACGTCTGATGGGTAACACCTTCCGAGGCTTCAGCGCCACAGCTTGCAGCGCGGCGAAGATTACCTCCAAAGTGAGTTCTGGAAAGAGACGCAGAACCACCTTCAGTGGCTTGCATCTGGGTGCGTCGTGAGAAGAATGATGGTTGGTCGGAAGGGATCAAATGTTTTATAATCGCTGGCACGGTAACTGTGGCAGCATGAACCAAGAAAATTGTGGCGAAAATATGATGTCACGTCAGCTATTGGAAGCTTTGTTCGTTTAGCAATATTTCTGTTAAGTATTTTTTTATTATTATAAACAAATGTAATGAATTAAATTAGCAACAGAGAATCAGCTTTGATGTTCTGCCTTTGGAATGAAATACTTATCGTAGAATTTACGTGGGCCAAAACAGAGATATCATTGTTGCAAATCTCCAATCCTGCGTAACGCCGTCAATTTCAGAAGTTTTTGAACAGCAGGAATCAGTGCAGTAAAAATTCAATCTCAATTGAATCAGAATCGATGAAATTGAGAAAGACCACCTTTCATTATCACCACACCATAGTAAGTTCATTTGAACCTAACGGGTGGCAATTAAAATTTTGGATTTTTTTCGAGGCCTCTATGCTCAACAACAAACGAGCTCAGAGAGAAATAAGAGGGTGTATGCGTTAGCTCTTTCTCACCTCTTTCTGCTAGTATTTTCTGTTTTGTTTATGCTTGCTCAGTTTTGCTCAAAATGCCGTCGAAACAAGAAGTATTTCGCGAGCGCGTTGTACAGTTCTACGAACTGCACAGAAATCTCGGCAAAACGTATACGGTACAACATTTTAAAAGCGAAAATGTTGCGACTTCGACTGTTTACCATATCCTAAGATCCCCAACAACTGCTCGCAAGCAAGGTAGTGGAAGACCAGCCAAAATTATGGACGCAAAAGGACTTCGTTCTCTTTCTCGTGCCTTCAACAACAAGGATTCACTGAGCCAACGGGATGCCGCAAAAAAGTTCAACTGTTCTCACCAGTATATCTGCAAAACATTGAAAAGAGTCGGAATAAAGTGCCGAAAGAAGACACGAGCCCCGGAATATACTGATGCACAGATTTCAACGCTGAAATCCCAATGCCGTTGGTTGATTAAAAATTATTCCGGAAAAAGTTTTGTTTTGGACGACGAAAGCTACTTCCCTCTTTCGAAGACGCAGATTCCCGGAAACGATCGATACTATTCAACGGATAGTTCTACTACACCTCCGAACATGGGTTTAAACATAAGTTTGAACAGAAAGTGATACTGTACATTGCCATTTCCGAGAAAGGCATTTCTAAGCCATGGTTCAAGCCCTCTGGTTTGGCAATCAATCAAGATGTGTAGCAGAACGAATGTTTGAAGAAAATGTTGATCCCGTTTCTACAAAAACATGATGCTGATGGACAATACGTGTTTTGGCCGGATAAAGCGTCATCGCATTACGCCATTAAAACACAATCGTTCCTGAATACCCATTCGATCCCATTTGTACCCAAAAACCACAACCCGACAAATCTGCCTCAGTGTCGCCCAATCGAAGATTTCTTCCGGGTTTTGAGTTCCTTGGTGTACAAAAATAACTGGAGAGCCACGAATTGCAAACAGTTGATTGGTAGAATCAAGAGATGCATTCACAAAGTTGACATGGAGGCCGTACAACGCTCCTGTTCCGACATCAAACGGAAGCTTCGCCGAACATCCGATTACGGACCGTTTTCAAATGTTCACTAATTTTTTTTCAACAATGGACAATGTATCTTTTATTTGAATAAATCAGATCTTCTTCAACTATGTTTGTCTTTTTTTGACAGCTTGAGAAAGAAATTCCAAAATTTTAGTTGCCACCCGTTAGTAAATATATTCAATTGAACTACGCAGACTTCATATTCAGTTGAGAAGCATACTTACACTCAATTGAACTAACTCGCCTACTTCAAGCAGTTGAAAACAACGCCTTCAAATTCATACGTCGACTTCCGGCCGTGCTCTGTGGTTTGTATTCATTCGCTGTCAAATAAAGAAGAACGAACATCACTCTTCACACAATAATGCTTAACATCAACGCTTTCATTTACTAGGTGTGGAATTTTAAACAGAATACCAAGCAGAGACTTTGAAAATAATCTTATTGAAAATAGCATTAGGTTTGGAAACAGTGGGTTGACTATAGGTATGGGGCCGTACATTTATTAGGTAAAGCGTTTTATCCAATTTCTCAACCCCCCATTTTACTCTTAGAAGTAACTGTGGAATTGCGATTAGTCGACCATCTTTTATGAAATTTAGTGGATTCCTGTAATATGGACGAACCGTTAGTTTTAGCGCATAAAAGACTAAATATTCAGAACGTAGAAACGTGTCAAAGGTGATGCGTTAAGGATTTAGCAATTACAAGGATCATTCATTATTAATATGGGTTTAGAGTCAGAGCTTTAAATTTTGAAGGAGAATGTAGTTAAAGTAAGCGTTCCTTATTAATTAAGTTTCGTTTTCATTTCAAATGCCACGGCTTCGCAGATTCTCAAAGCTGCTTGTGCGGTATGCCCAGTTGCATTAGCTCGATTTAGTCGCGGCTTCTAGCGGGTCCTGCAACTGTCTCAGGCATTCCCACTGAAAACATGACAGTGGGAGATTATGATAGGAAACGAGTTTTATTCCTGAATCTATAAACAACTCTTCGTCAATAGGTACGGCCTTTTTTGTAACGTTTCGTGGCTTCATAACCGGCGGTGATTGTTCAGCTATCAAACCGTGTTCCTTTGGCCATGTTTGGGTGACGAACCCGACAATGTGGGATAATGTTTCCGACGCCATACTTCCTTTGAATATATGAGCAAGCAGTATTTCCATACGCTCAATCTCCTTACATTCGAACAAATCGGGTTGCGATTTCGGAAAAACTTTTAGTGGTTTCATTCTTCCGTTTTCCTTCTTCCATTCTGGATGCCACAAGATGCCTAATCGATTCATCGTCACTGTTTCAATCGAATGACTGTTCTGTTCATTTGACAAAAGCTAAACTCAACGATCACTATGACCAGCGTTTCGAATGAATGTGTCTTCATTCAATCGAATGGCACAAATCCCGTGAATAATAACACGTATGAATGGAACACTCACATAGTGTTTATATGCTAGTAATGGACCCCTTAGTAGAAGCTCTGAACATTTTCGATGTATTCCATAAGAATTTTATTAACTATTTGTGCAGCACTCCCATATTTGAAGAAAATAACTAGTCATTTACACAAAATTATAGTAAACTCTATTTTTGAGGCTAGATTTTCCTGGTAAACATCGATAATTCGCACTGATCATAATGTGCCTTTTTGGACCCATTTGCTTTTTGTGGACCCAGGTATATAATGCGCAATATAGACCCGGGTCCAAAATACGCATATCAACTAATTTGATTAAAATGATTGATCTGACGCTTCTAAACCAATTTGTTATCTCGTAGACAAAAAGTGTAACGCATATATTTTGGACTTGTATATATTATAACCACTTTCAAATAGAAAACATTCTAAACGCATCCGATGTGTACCAACACCTGTGTTGATATCTATCTAGCTACAATCTAGGTATTAAATAAAACTATTACAATCTGAGATGCAGTTCCTCATATTTTCAGGGACGATATGGGATGATATTTGAGGAAAAAATTGTTCTACGCAGATCGTCATATCTCATATTTTACGGAGTTGTTGAACTTTTATTTTTTTGGTACATGGTAGTCTTAAATTGGCTGTAACTCAAAATTATGTTATTAAACAAGATTCTATTTGGACTGCCGATGCCAAACAATTGGCGTAGCCGTAGTAGAGATGACTATCTGCTAACTCTTCTGGAAAAAACATAGCTTTTTTCCGGAAGCCGTGTGATACTGTTTTGAAAACATTTGAGCTATTACATTCTTCTCCTAGGACACCAAGCAGCGCGGTAATCAAGTGTGTTGTGTGTCCTGGGTTGACGGTTGTGTTGCATTTAAATTAAAAAAAAAACTAAGCAAGATAGAAAGTTTGTATCAAAGAGAGAGATGTAGAACACGTTTAAAGCCATATTTTTGTTAGTTTTGTTATATCAACCAATGCTGTATTTTTTTCTTGTTTTTTTTTTCTAAAAACACGGAAAAAACCCTTAAAAAATGAAAAGTTAAAAACATGTTTATCCGTAAGACACTAAATTACAACAACTCAACATTTAAATGAAAATTTTAAGAAGATAACTTTCTTAGCTTTCGAATGAAGGAAATATAATCTTGCTAAATATCATATTGAGTTACAGCCAATTTAGGACTAACACGTACCAAAAAAAATAAAAGTTCAATAACTCCGTAAACTTTGAGCTTTCTCCATATGCGTATAACATATTTTTTCTTTTAATATCATCCCCTATCGCCCCTGAATATATTGGCACTAAGGAAACGAACACTGTATATAATGTATTTTATAGCAAAGTGAACAAAATACATACATGACCAGAATATATTCGTTCCCGTACACTGATAGAAAAGGAATGATAAAATATTGCGTTCGAATCTGTTGTCGAGAAATGCATCTTAAAAACGCTTGTGCCTATTCATAAGCCACGTAGACTCACTTTTTTTGTGAAATTTTGTATGGAGCGTAGACTTTGGGCAGTACCTTCCTCCTTCCAGAAAAGTCTACATGGTTTATGAATAGCTCCTTCTTAATTATACACTCCCGATTCATTGTACTCAATTTTTAAGTACAATTGTATACTAACGGAAATGTATTTTATACACAATGTTCGTAATGAGTGGATCTACTCAATGTTATGAGTAAATCCGCTTTTTACAAACATTATGTAACTTCTTCTGTGAGAGAAAAAGAGATACAAGTGTACTCAAAAATTGAGTACAATGAAACGGGAGAAGTACATCATTCAATAATTCTATATAAAATAGTCGAAACGTCGAAAGTAACATTTGTAAATAATGACTTCTAGCGTATTCTTGTGTGATCTGCTCGCTCCCACGAAAAAAATAGCACCAGAAACAGATACAGGGAGTGGAATCGATTCGTTCGTGCCTTGACCTACCCCGCAGTGGGATGTTAGGCAAAGGAATGCGTGCTAGGTTCGATTACTGCTATATCCAAGCCCTTCGCTCAATTTTCAACAGCCGTTGCCACCCGATTAAAAATTCTTTGTAGGTTAAAGGGTGATACGGTCAAAATTTGGTCAAGGGAAAACGCGTGTAAATCGGTGAAACCGTTTATTTAAAAAATGAAATTAAATTTCTTTTTCAAGTTCAATTAGTATAAAATTCAGGAGAAATATTCAGTTAGGCTTCCGCTTTTCCAAATCCGCCGGGCCTTACGCTTGACTCCTGCCATCAGATTTTGTACAGCCACCTTGTCCACCTTTTTCGCCGCAGAAAGCCAGTTTTCCTTGAACTGCTGCTCGTCCTTAGCACTTTTTTTGGTCTTCTTTAGGTTCCGCTTGACAATAGCCCAGTATTTCTCAATTGGGCGGAGCTCTGGCGTGTTGGGAGGGTTCTTGTCCTTGGGAACCACCTGCACGTTGTTGGCGGCGTACCACTCCATGGCCTTTTTACCGTAATGGCAAGATGCCAAATCCGGCCAAAACAGTACGGAACAACCGTGTTTCTTCAGGAAAGGCAGCAGACGTTTATTCAAACACTCTTTCATGTAAATTTCTTGGTTGGCAGTCCCGGAAGCTATGAAAATGCTGCTTTTCAAGCCACAGGTACAGATGGCTTGCCAAACCAGATATTTCTTTGCGAACTTTGACAGTTTCGTGTGCTTGAAAATATCTGCTACCTTTCCCTTCCTTTTTGCCGTATAAAACTCCTGTCCCGGAAGCTGCTTGTAGTCGGCTTTGACGTAGGTTTCGTCGTCCATTACCACGCAGTCAAACTTCGTCAGCATCGTCGTGTACAGCCTCCGGGATCGCGCTTTGGCCGTCGTATTTTGTTTATCATCGCGATTTGGAGTCACTACCTTCTTGTAAGTCGATAGTCCGGCTCGTTTTTGGCTCGATGCACGGTTGTAGACGATACACCCAGCTTATTTGCGGCATCTCGGAGAGATAGGTTAGGGTTTCGCTTGAAACTACCGGCAACTCTCTTTGTCGTCTCAGCGGCTTCCGGTTTTCGATTTCCCCCCGATCCAGACTTCCTGGCTGTCGACAAACGTTCCCCAAACACTTTAATTACATTTGTAACGGTTGATTTGGCAACTTTTAGCGATTTTGCCAACTTTGCGTGCGAGTAGCTCGGATTTTCGCGATGCGCGAGCAAAATTTTGATACGCTGCTCTTCTTGCTTGGACGGCATTTTGACAACTGAAGAGTGAATTCCAAAATCAAAATAGGAGCAACATTCTACACACACACCTTCAAAATGAGGGGTGTTCAGGTTTTTTAAATGCAAAATTGAAAGAAATACGTCAAGTTGATATTGACCAAATTTTGACCGTATCGCCCTTTATGTGTTTTAACTGGCAATGCCTAGGTTAAATACGATAATAATGAAATAATTGTAAAAATATGGCAGGGTGTCTATTATACGCATACAATCCCTAGTTCAAATCCATTAAAAAACCACCGACATTTCAAATGAACAGAAGGTCGCCAGCTTCGATTAGTGGTTTGTGTTAGTTCGAATTCAAATGAATGATTTGATAATTTGCAGCACTGGCAGGAATACAGGAACAGAAAAGAAAGACGTAAGACTTACGTCAAAAATAAAAGTTAAGCATACCTACTTTGACGAATCTCGTCATACTGGTTGCAAATGCTCGTCGATGCTAATAATCGAAATCTCATGGCCATTTGCAACATTCCCCACGTCATTAGTATCAGAATCGTCCTCCGTGCAAGAACCCTCCTGATCTTTGCTTAGCAATAGCATGATTTCGATTTCCACTGGGTTTTCTACCAGCATGTCCTGTCTTATGGATATGGTTATGGTCAGTCTACATAACTTAGTAAAGCTTTCTGAACGGAAGGACAATATAGACCATACGGCAACTCCTTGTGCATCGGAAGAGATATCGAAAGCAGAATAGCCAACCGTTTCGCGTTGTCCTATCCCTTTCGGCTTTACTGCGATTCCAGCATAAACGGAAGGTATCAATTTGTGATGGCTCGCCACCACCTAATCATGATCTAGCAATGTCACTCGCTATTCTAAATGCATCAAAAAAGGTGCTTGTTTATTTGCTGCTTTAATTCCAATGACAACTCGCGCTTTATCATCCTAGCTTATGAATACAATTTTATTTGGTCCGAGTCATTGACTGGTAGTGTAGATTTTTATAAATTGTATGTGATGTTTAGGGTGGCTGTGTTTCCGCTTCGTTTATCGGATTCAAATAGAACAATGATTGCGGGATGATGGAATGATGAGGAATATGTAGTAGTTTCCATTTCTCGATGTATTCATGTAAATCTAAGAAGTGGACAAAAAAGGCATCAAACCATACATTACTTAGCAAAACAATAAATCGGTACACATGTTCTCAAAAATGTGCAATTTGAGTACCAAAAATGTGTGTAATATTTCTTGTCTACCGATGTTACTAGAAGTAGACTTCTCTGAGCTACATTGTCAACACAACCAGGGTAGTAAAAGTTACTTACTTAGAAAAAACATCGTGTGTACATGGTGTGTCATCAAAACTTTCCTATTCTTATGCCGTTGCAACAGTCCACCCCATAATATCACATAATAGAAAACAAATAACTTCCTTCCATTTTACAGAAACAAATTGCTCCCATTCCTGGCGGGTGGTTCTCACTAATTATTCCAGAATGCCCCACGACCACAACAGGCAACCGAGGTAAACGTTCGAAATTACTCGAAATCCGCAGGATTCAAGATCGCCTCCTTGCCTACGGATATTCCGTTTCGAAAGCGCCATCGGTGATTAAGTGCCTGTTACTTGATCCATTAGCTATGAAATAAATAAATCGCAACATGCAAGCCCAACCACCTGAAGTTTGTGTTTAATCTCTTCTCCCTGCGGGCAGTTGCAATGCCACCAAAAGCACACGCTGCAACCTGGGAGGAACTCGAAATAGTGCTGAAAAAAAAAATGCCCTGACCAGTTGGGCTCTTGGTCAGAATTGATCTGCCTCACCGTCCGTCGCCGATAGTAGTCGCCATCAGATCGAAGTAAGCCGAGGTTGTTTCCTTGAGTGGCGCCTCCGAGTTACCTACCAGACGATCGGTGCAGCAAAATTTACGGTGAACTGAGCGTAAAAACATTTTCTACTTGTTGCTTCCTTTCTGAACCATTTATTGTAAGTGGATGAGGCCTCTCACGGACGCGGATCGAGTGATTACGTGGTTGTTAAACAACAGGACAAGTGATGTGAAGAAATGTCACATTTTGATCGGATGCTTATGCCATGCAGAGCGTCGAGTTTACATCCAAGCGAAATATGTGGACGATAAAAATAAGGAATGGAAAATCAGCAAATAGCATCACTTTAGGATCGAATCTAGGTTGGCTAGCAAGGGTAGCAAAAATGCGCCCTTGTTGTAATACGAGCCACTTTGGCATTGAGGCATTTTGCTCAATTTTTCATAATGTTGTTGATAGTATCTATGGTTTCCAGTGGTTTCTAATCAAAACAATTACCAACTTTGCTTTCAATTACATTATAAAAATAGAAGTTTGTTTTAGCGAAAAACAAAGCTGTAAACGAGATTCTTAGCACCCCTCGGAAACTAGCATCACCATCATGTAAGGAAAATATTATTCTTCGTGGTGGTGGTCCTATGTAGTTTAGGTGAAAGTGCTAGGGGTTTCAAGATTTTTGCGTTCGAATCTGTTGTCGAGAAATGCATCTTAAAAACGCTTGTGCCTATTCATAAGCCACGTAGACTCACTTTTTTTGTGAAATTTTGTATGGAGCGTAGACTTTGGGCAGTACCTTCCTCCTTCCAGAAAAGTCTACATGGTTTATGAATAGCTCCTTCTTAATTATACACTCCCGATTCATTGTACTCAATTTTTAAGTACAATTGTATACTAACGGAAATGTATTTTATACACAATGTTCGTAATGAGTGGATCTACTCAATGTTATGAGTAAATCCGCTTTTTACAAACATTATGTAACTTTTCTGTGAGAGAAAAAGAGATACAAGTGTACTCAAAAATTGAGTACAATGAAACGGGAGAGTACATCATTCAATAATTCTATATAAAATAGTCGAAACGTCGAAAGTAACATTTGTAAATAATGACTTCTAGCGTATTCTTGTGTGATCTGCTCGCTCCCACGAAAAAAATAGCACCAGAAACAGATACAGGGAGTGGAATCGATTCGTTCGTGCCTTGACCTACCCCGCAGTGGGATGTTAGGCAAAGGAATGCGTGCTAGGTTCGATTACTGCTATATCCAAGCCCTTCGCTCAATTTTCAACAGCCGTTGCCACCCGATTAAAAATTCTTTGTAGGTTAAAGGGTGATACGGTCAAAATTTGGTCAAGGGAAAACGCGTGTAAATCGGTGAAATCGTTTATTTAAAAAATGAAATTAAATTTCTTTTTCAAGTTCAATTAGTATAAAATTCAGGAGAAATATTCAGTTAGGCTTCCGCTTTTCCAAATCCGCCGGGCCTTACGCTTGACTCCTGCCATCAGATTTTGTACAGCCACCTTGTCCACCTTTTTCGCCGCAGAAAGCCAGTTTTCCTTGAACTGCTGCTCGTCCTTAGCACTTTTTTTGGTCTTCTTTAGGTTCCGCTTGAC
This sequence comes from Aedes japonicus, assembly GCA_034211315.2. NCBI lineage: Eukaryota > Metazoa > Arthropoda > Insecta > Diptera > Culicidae > Aedes > Aedes japonicus. The sequence goes on along the minus strand of JASCZW010004581.1, from coordinate 72,880 downwards.
AATAGCCCAGTATTTCTCAATTGGGCGGAGCTCTGGCGTGTTGGGAGGGTTCTTGTCCTTGGGAACCACCTGCACGTTGTTGGCGGCGTACCACTCCATGGCCTTTTTACCGTAATGGCAAGATGCCAAATCCGGCCAAAACAGTACGGAACAACCGTGTTTCTTCAGGAAAGGCAGCAGACGTTTATTCAAACACTCTTTCATGTAAATTTCTTGGTTGACAGTCCCGGAAGCTATGAAAATGCTGCTTTTCAAGCCACAGGTACAGATGGCTTGCCAAACCAGATATTTCTTTGCGAACTTTGACAGTTTCGTGTGCTTGAAAATATCTGCTACCTTTCCCCTTCCTTTTGCCGTATGAAACTCCTGTCCCGGAAGCTGCTTGTAGTCGGCTTTGACGTAGGTTTCGTCGTCCATTACCACGCAGTCAAACTTCGTCAGCATCGTCGTGTACAGCCTTCGGGATCGCGCTTTGGCCGTCGTATTTTGTTCATCATCGCGATTTGGAGTCACTACCTTCTTGTTAGTCGATAGTCCGGCTCGTTTTTTTGGCTCGATGCACGGTTGTAGACGATACACCCAGCTTATTTGCGGCATCTCGGAGAGATAGGTGAGGGTTTCGCTTGAAACTACCGGCAACTCTCTTTGTCGTCTCAGCGGCTTCCGGTTTTCGATTTCCCCCCGATCCAGACTTCCTGGCTGTCGACAAACGTTCCCCAAACACTTTAATTACATTTATAACGGTTGATTTGGCAACTTTTAGCGATTTTGCCAACTTTGCGTGCGAGTAGCTCGGATTTTCGCGATGCGCGAGCAAAATTTTGATACGCTGCTCTTCTTGCTTGGACGGCATTTTGACAACTGAAGAGTGAATTCCAAAATCAAAATAGGAGCAACATTCTACACACACACCTTCAAAATGAGGGGTGTTCAGGTTTTTTAAATGCAATATTGAAAGAAATACGTCAAGTTGATATTGACCAAATTTTGACCGTATCGCCCTTTAGTAATGCCGCTGTTTTGTCCGTAATTAGTGCGGTGATGTTTTGGTTGCAGCAGGTGACTGTTCCGCAAGGCTCTAATCGTAGTGCGGATCTCCGTTGAACTGATTCAATTCCATTTTGGTAGTCAGTGCGCCAAACAGTTGAACAGTAAAGGGCGAACACGAAATTATTGCGACACATTCAACAGGGCATGACTTTTTTACCATTGGGTAAAAATCAACCAAATTTTGCACACTTTCTCATTGATGTGTATTGTTTACATGCTGTCAAACTCGAAGTCGTGTTTTTCGATTCAACGAAAATGGAGGTGAACCAACGCGAGTCGAGAGAACAAATTCTTTCCAAAGACCTGGAATCTCCTGACCTGTCGCACCGGCAGTTGGGAAAAATGTTGGACATTCACCATTCAACCGTCTCCAGAGTGTTGAAGCGGTTCCAGGAGCGGTTGACGTTGGACCACGGCAAAGGAGCTGGAAGAAAACCGGGACCGGAGAACAAAAAGACGGAGGGAAAGGTGAAGCGGATGATTAAAGCAAATCCCAACGTCTCAAGCCGTGATTTGGCTAAAAAGATCGGCATGTCGCAGAGGTACGTCCAGAATGCAAAGAAGAGAGCTGGACTACATACATACAAGGTACAGAACTTCCCAAACCGCGATGAGCGGCAACAATCGACGGCTAAAACTCGGGCACGGAAGCTCTACGAGAAGCTGCTGACAAAATCTGGCTGCTGTGTGATGGACGACGAAACGTATATAAAAGTCGATTTTAAGCAAATTCCGGGGTTGGACAAATTGAAGAAGAAGAAAATGTCGAAGTTCGCCTCCAAATTTGGCAGGCCATCTGCTCTTGCGGACTGAGAAGTGAGCCTTTCGTGACAAAGGGCACAGTAAATGGTGAGATCTACAAATCTGAGTGCCTCGAGATGCGCCTTTTGCCGTTCTTGCAGCAGCACGACGAAGCTCCGCTATTTTGGCCAGATTTGGCATTATGCCACTATTCTAAAAGTGTCCTGGAGTGGTATGAGGCCAATTCTGTTCATTTTGTTCCAAAGGACATGAATCCGCCAAACTGTCCGGAGCTTCGCCCGGTGGAGCAGTACTGGGCAATGATGAAGCGGGAACTTCGGAAGAGCAAAAAGACAGTCAAAGACGAGAAGGACATGTTAAGAAAATGAAAAAAAAAAAATCAGTGGGGTTGTGTACAAGACACGACCGGTTGACGTAGACTACGTTAAACCAAGTGATGCATTATAATGTCAGGGAAATTCTGTGTGGTTATTATTAGCGTTAAAAGGGTTTCAATTATTCGTGCCGGTCGCTTACCCTTACCGATAGAAGCGGTTTAAGTCACAATATGACGGGTGCGGCTCTTATGGGACATTTTACCAGCGTTTTGAAGCCAGTATGTAAGAAAATTCTATTGTACGCTCTTGAGATATTATTTAGTGGCCCTGAAGTTTTATGAATTTAGTATGTAGGAAAATTCTCTTGTACACTCATTATAACTCTTTGGTGGCCCTGGAAAGGGCCTTTTGGTTTAAATGATGACACGACCACGGTTGCACGTTTTACGATGGACTATCTTTAAGGCCTAGAAGATAGTTGAGGATCTGTTAGGGAATATAAAATTATTTAATTAATGATAGTTTTGCTCATTCTTATAATCATAATCACTTAACATTACTGAATGTTTATTCGTATGTCATACTGTGCCTGAATGGTCTGCGTCTCGGAATTCTCACCATCGCCGGAACCATCAACAATGTTTTGCATCGTTTGGGGGATTTCAGTAACGACAGGCAGCGGAGGAAATTCTATAATACGTACATACAAACATATATTTTGACTGATACCTTGTCTCCTTTTCAACATTCACCATTTAAATGTCATACCATTCGGATCATTTGTATACAATCTGAGTTGTAGTATGCCTTTGCATAATTCAACTTCAAAGATTCAAAGAATTAAAATTTAGGCAATTTTAGCAATTCTGGATTTCAAGGGTAATAACAAACATTAAAATACTCTAGAATTCAAATTTCGATAAAATTCGTTATTAGAAAATATCCGGCAGGTTTAGTGATGGTTATGAAAACACAATAATCAATTGCAACATTTTCAAATGTGTAAGCGTCTCTTAAAATGTTCAAAGTTTAGGAAGTTTTATCAAACAGAATATAACAAAAATTATCTTGCAGTTGTTGTAAGGTTATATATAAGAATATAGGGTACATGTCCCTTGGCTCTGTCGATTATGTAGCGCACGATTACAGTTTTAACTATAACTCATACAATAATTTAGCTAGTAACGATATTCAACTAGTTATACCTTTGCTAAGACATGCTTAATAAGGCGTTTGCTGTACTGGACCATGAAAAGTCACCAACTAACATTATTGAGTCGAAAACTTTCGAAGGATATCATTAAAGATACTTGTTCGAACGAATTTCAGTAAAGTTTGTTTATTTCATCGCTCCGGGTATTTATTTATATTATCGCTTCGGGCATTCGGCTATATTCGGTATACTATACGGAATTTAAAGCTTCTTTATAACATCTAAATGACTTTCTCATGTGATCAATCGGCCATTCCATTTCAAAACATTAAAATTCCCACTATATTCATTTAGTTATATAGGTATTGGTATGAAAAAGTCCTTCGAAAAATACACAACCGCTCACTCTTACTTTTCCATTGAAAACTTTTATAATCTACATTTTACTATGTGATGAATACATTTGGCCATAGTTGGGAATATAAGGTTAAATGCGTACCTAAAATATGGTCTATGGTTTTCTTGTGAAATTATTATTCATGATTCTATGTGAACATCAGGTAAATTAGTGAATTCAATATGGCTAAAACGTTAAGGAAAACGAAATATATATATAAATATATTAGATCTCGCAGAAGAAAGAGAGTGAGTTTTATAAAATACTAGCTGATCCCGGAGCGTTGCTACGCCTGCAACTAAATGAATGAACATTACATAGAACTCACGCTTTTTTTTCAAACTTCTATCAGAACATTTTTCTTACCCAGACAATACACAGTTTGTGGCTAAGTTACCTGGATAATTCACAGGATTGGTTGAAATTTGTGTTTGAATTCGCCATAGAAACATTTCTTGCATTCAAAAATCCTGCATACCATTTTTGATTCCATTTGCTTGATTAGTTCTCAAGCTATGCAGAAATTTGTGTAACATTTGTATGCGAGCCGGAAGGGGGAGCGGTCTCAAACAATCATAAGAACCTTCCCAGCCCCAGAAATACCTGCATACATATTTTCACTCCGATCGGTCAGACAGACAGTCAGACAGAAATCCATTTTAATATATATAAAAATCCTGTTTCCAATAACCCCCACATGCCAAATGTGGTATCATTTACTTGAATAGTTCTCGAGTTATGCAGAAAATTGCGTTTCATTTATATGGAACCCCCTCATTAAGAGGGCAGAGTGGTCTTAAACCACCATAGGAATATGTCTCTCCTTTGAAAAATTCTACATGCCAAATTTGATTCCATTTGCTTTATTAGTTCTCGAGTTATGCAGAAATTTGTGTTTCATTTGTATGAGAGCTACCCCCGCCCCGCTTCAGAAGGCGGAAGAGTCTCAATGACCATAAAAACATTTCTCTCCTTCAAAAACGTCCATATGACAAATTCGGTTCCATTTGCTGGAATAGTTCTCGAGTTATGCAAAAAATTGTGTTTCATTTATATGGAGGTCCCTCCTTCCACTTTTAGATGGCAGAGGGGTCTCAAATCATCATAGAAACATTTCTCTCCTTCAAAAACTTAAATATGAAAATTTGGTTCCATTTTCTTGATTAGTTCTCGAGTTATGCATAAATTTGTGTTTCATTTGTATATGAGCCCCCCCCCCCTCATCAGAAATGGGAGGGGTCTCAATTGAAACAGTATTCATCTACTAAAACCTCCACATACCAGATTTGGTTCAATTTGCTTGATTAGTTCTCGAGTTATACAGAATATTGTATTTCATTTGTATAGGAGCCCCCTCTTTCAGGGCGAAAAGGAATCTGAAACCATCATAGAAACCTTTCTTGCCTTTAAAACCTCACAAATGCTAAATTTGGTTTCTATTGCTTGGGGTCTCAAACCACCGTAGAAACATTTCTTGCCTACAAAACCTCCACATGCCATATTTGGTTCCATTTGTTTGATTAGTTCTTGTGTTATGCAGAAAATAGTTTTTCATTTGCATGGGATCCCCCAATCTAAAGGCAAGAGGGGTGTCGAACTATAATAAGATCCTGTCCCGGACCCAAATACCCCTGCATACAAATTTGCATAGCGGTAGGGATAGTTCTCATGTTTGGTTTAAATTTGTGTTTTGTATGTTTTTGTCGTAAATTACCACAAAAACATTTCTTGCCTTCAAAATCTCACCCATACCAATTTTGGTTCCATTTGCTTCATTAGTTCTCGAGTTATGCAGGTATTTGATTTTCATTTGCATGGGATCCCACCCTTTCTAGAAGCGGGAGGGCTCTCGAACTATTATAAGATGCTTTCCCGGACCCAAAAACCACTGAATACAAATTTGCAAAGCAGTAGGTATAGTTCTCATGTTTGGTTGAAATTTGTTCCATTTGTATGAGAGCCCCCCTTTTTAGGGGGAGGAGGGGCTTTGAACCACCATAAAAACATTTCATGCCTTAAAAACTCGTCCATTCCAAATTTGGTTCCATTTGCTTGATTATTTCTCGAGTTATGCAGAAATGCAGAAATTTGGGTTCAATTTGTTTGAGAACACCCCCTTCCCCCTTCCTCCTCATATGACGGAAGAGTCTCAAATCACCATAGAAACATTTCCCTCCTTCAAAAACTTCCACATGCGAAATTTGGTTCCATTTCTCTTATTAGTTCTCGAGTTATGCAAGGATTTGCGTTTCATTTGAATAGATTCCCCCCCTTTCAGAAAGGGGAGGGGTCTCAAATCAACATAGAACAATTTTTTGTCTTTAAAAACCACCACATACTAAATTTGGTTCCATTTGCTTGATTAGTTCTCGAGTCATTCAGAATAGTTTATTTCATTTGTATTGGAGCCCTCCCCCCCCCCCTTTAGTAGAGGGAAGGGGTCTCAAACCAACATAGAAACATTTTTTGTCTTAAAAAACCACCACATGCTAAATTTCGTTCCGTTTGCTTGATTAGTTCCCGAGTTATGCAGAATATTGTGTTTTATTTGTATAGTAGCCCCCCCTTTCATGACGGGGAGGGTTCTCAAGCTACCATAGAAACCTTTGTTGCCTTCAAAACTCACACATGCTAAATTTGGTTTCTTTGCTTGATTAGTTCTCGAGTTGTGTAGAAATTTGTGTTTCATTTGTATGGGAGCCCCCTTTTAGTAAAGGGAGGGGTCTCAAACCATCATAAGATTATTCTCCGGCCCCAAAAACTCTGCATACAAAATTTCACGCCGATCGGTCTTTCCGCTCGCGAGTTAAATCGTGACAAAGGAAACCCCAACTCATTTTTATTATATAGATCATTATTCTTTGCAATGGGTATGGGAGAAAAGGTTGGTTAATGTATGATAAATTCTTATGAATATAAAATAAACACCTGAGAAAATAATCACGCATTAAAACATGTTCAGCGCTTTAGTTGTATCGATATCATTTGAAGGTTCGTATGATGTAAAAGCCCGCGGCGCATGCCATCACCAGAATACAATTAATACTATGTTAAAATTTATTAAGACAGGGAGTAATAACATAGAGAGATATTCAATTGCTATGATGACATGCTCTTTGTTTAATTTATTTAAGGTGAATCGCTGCTCCATGTATGTTTTCCTATCTTTTATCTCGCTCTCGCAAATTCACCTTGCTATTTCAAATTGATAAATCTCGATTGTTAGTGAATGAACATCGAATCGAACTCTATCAAAATCCTCACAGCAAGTAAGCATACAAGCTGATGTGATTAAATTTTCAATATCTAGTACCGACTCTGATTTATATCAATTTTAAATGTTGAGGTAATGACTGTCATCAAGAATGATTCAGCATGATCCCTTAAATTTAAAAAATATCAATTTCCTACCTCGAGTTGAAGGACCTTCTCCAGCGTCCCAACTAGTTGTTGGCAACGCGCTACCTCTTGCTGCTTTCAATTTCACCCGATAACTACGAGCTCGCTCGGCATCGGTGCACGGTCGTTTCGGAGGATTTCCCGTATGTTCGCTCTTTATGCGCTTCCTGAATCTGCGCAAGCGTTCTGGATCAAATCGGTTAGGCATTCTCACTTTCATTATGTTTCTCAAACGTTTTTCTTCCTAGAGGTAGGACTCTATTCAACGCGAATCGTTAACACAACAGAACAACTGTTATATAACACACTACTAATTGGAATTTACAGAGAATGTTGGTTCGGAATATCATATTCGACATCCAAAATGGTGTCCGTGATAGGGAATTTGGGTGGTTTAAGGTATGCGGCGAAGGGAAAACAAGTTTTGCTAATACCACACTTTGAAACGACAATTTGAAACGAAAATCCCAATCAAACAAACTCTCAAGCTGAGAATTTTAAATTGACAGTAGCAAAGATGGATTTGTATCTGGTAGCATTTATTGTTTTATTGATTCATCGCGGGTTGCGCCAACCAGCCAAAATTTTCCCGACAGCTCGCCCTCCATGCAGGCGTTTTTGCAGTTGCGGCGAACGAATTGGCACCATATTAGGCGCACAAACCAAACGAAATAAAAGTTTAATTCTTTTATAAACAACTCTTTTGATTAAATTGGTTGTCCTCAAAAGGACAGATTATCAATTAATGGATAGCGCCAACCAGCTGGGTGAAATTTTTACCGACGGCACCGAACTTAATTTAAGATTAGTTCATTCTTGAATAATCAATTCTTTTATTTGAATTTATTGTCCTCAAAAGGACAGATTATTTCCACCTACTGCTGACTGCTACTCGCCCCCAAGGACGCTTTCCCAAACAGCAGCGTTTCGAAGTCGCGGCGAAACAATCGCCACGATGAGGTAAGATGGCGGCTTGCACAAAACCGACGCGATTGTGCGCCCTCATAATCCGCCATTTTGCCTCATCGCGACGATCGCTGTTTGGGAGAGCCTTGCTACTTACCACCACCAGCTGCTACGTAACCGCCAGCTGCCTCTGCACCAGCTCCGCTGCCGTACAAATGAAGGCTCCACCAAACTGCAGCAATTTTTTGCCACTGCAGCAGCGAATCGCGGTGGAAAAATCGCCGCGGTGAGATTACATGGCAGCTTATGGAGCTCACAAACCGACGCGATTAAAAACGCATCGCGTCTGTTTGTGCGCTCCCATAAGCTGCCATGTAATCTCACAGCGGCCATTTTCCACCACGATTTGCTGCCGCGGTGGCAAAAATTGCTGCAGTTTGCGTGAGCCTTCATTTGTACGGCAGCGGAGCTGGTGCAGAGGCAGCTGGTGGCTACGTAGCAGCTGGTGTGTAAGTGCAAGGCTCTCCCAAACAGCGATCGTCGCGATGAGGCAAAATGGCGGATTATGAGGCGCACATCGCGTCGGTTTTGTGCAAGCCGCCACTACTCTTCGTGGCGATTGCTCGCCGCGACTTCGAAAACGCTGCAGTTTGGTGGAGCCTTGAAGCAGCTCCTGCGACCAGCTCCCAGCGACCAGCTCCTGCGACCAGCTCCTCACAGCTTCAATGCTGCCAAACGACTGAGGAAAAATTTTGCTAAGTGTGCCTTCTATGCCGTTCTCAGCTGCATGCGAGACGTACATGGGGAGACAAATGATATGATTGGTTAAAGTCTCTCTCTAACACAAAGAAGAAGAAGATGATGCAAGACGTTCCTTGCTTCGATTTGAAATCTGTGATAGGAAATTTGGTAAATTTACTCTGCAAAATGACATTATAAGACATCACCTTATATTTGCGTTATTTTCAATAGTTTACTATTGATTGAGAAAAATGTTTGACAATTGAATTGGAGCGCGGTAAAATTTCCGACCGATTGAAGAAGAAATCATGTAAATCTATCGTGGATTATTTGAGTTATTCGCGTACAAAACGTACGGTTTTTCGTGACGGTCGCAAAATTTTAGATTTTCATTTGACACCCTACCCTTGCCGTAAGACGTAGTCTACGTCAAAAAAAACTGAGAAACTGGTACCGGATGACACTGTAAAGACTTTGATGGAGGGCATCAAGCGAAAATGCGTTCAATTTTACACTCAAGGCTCCATCGATTAACTTTTCTTTTGATTTTTTAAGTAAATATATGTACAAAACTACCCTAAAATTTTGGTTTGATTCTAAACATTATAAGAAAATTAGCATGACATTTTCGGTGTCGCAATAATTCCGTGTTCGCCCTTTACATGTCAAGAAGCGGAAGTCACGTCCACTGGTTTCAGAGCTGCAGGCAATGATGCAGCGGCAGTGGCTAAATAAGATGGTCAACTCGATTTTTCCGGCGAATCACGACGAGGCGGTGGTAATCAACGACGAGACCTAACTCACTCTGGATGGCAACGACTGCCAGGGCACTTTGTATTTTACTTCCCCCATGAAGGAAGTGAGCTCCGAGGTGAAGTTCATTTCACACACCAAGTTTCCCAAGAAGGTGCTGCTGTGGCTGACAATCAGCGAGAAGGGGATGTCGAAGCCGCTCTTCTTTTGGTCCGGACTGGTCGTGAACGAAAATTTATGGTATGAAATGCCTGCCGGAAGTTGCGTCGTTCATCAAGAAATACCATAAGGGCAAAGACGCGGTGTCAGCGAACCCACCCAACGTCCCGCAGCTTCGTCCCATTGAGAATTTCTGGTCCAACCTGAAGCGTAAGATATACTTCAACAAATTTGTCGTGAAATCTGAGGTGGAATTAATAAATAAAACGAAGAATGAACTCAAGAACATGCCTACACGCATGTTTTCGTTCGCCATGGCGAATGTTCTAGTTAACTGCCGGAAGGCCTCTCGCAAGGGCGTAGATTTTTTTTGCATGTAAGCTAAAATTATTACCTTCCATGGGAAATTTATCATAAGCAATTATCTGTCTCATTTTTTTAATGCAAACGTTAAAAAGTAGCCGCACGGTGCCCGCTATTTTTTCCTGTCCAGCAAAACTCCTGCAGTGCTACGATTTTGAAATTACGTGATTGAAGTTCGTCGTAGATTATCCTACCGCAGCTAGGTATGCAGAGCGATTAGCAGTTCCAAGTTCCGAGTTTCTTTTCGTAGTCGTTATTTCGTCGCCTAGGTCTTTGCCGAATGTTCTGGTCCATATTAACTTCTGTACTATGTGTAACATTGAAATTTTTTAAGCATGGCTTGTGGGGCATTCTCCAATCTCCTGTCTCCCGGAGGACCATCGTGCACAGCACTGTTTAGAGTCCCACGCTGGCACGAGGACGATGAGCAGCCGCTCCTAACATGGAGAACAGACGCTCTGATAGACTGCAGTCTTTGAAGAGGGCACCCCCCCTTCTATGTCAGCATATGACCAAGGTCCCACCGGGGTTGGTTACCCGATCTTTCCTATGCTTACTCATACCCTAGTCGGTATCACGGGGTTAGGAATAGGATTGTCCAGTCATCTACCAACGGAAAACCACAGCGACTAAACAGAACTTGTGATTGGAAACTCGGTACGTGAAATTGCAAATCTTTCAACGTCTTCGGAAGCACACGCATTCTCCAAGATGTACTGAAAGTCGGCGGGCTTGGCATCGTAGTGCTGTGTTGGAAGATTCTTAAACTTTAGCACAATTATCGTGCACAGCCAAAAGCACTGATACTGACAAGGACGCGTTCTACACGCAGCTCGAGCAAAAGTACGACCGCTGCCCAAACCACGATGTCAACATTATCGTAGAATCGTAGAATTGGAGAGGGAGAATTGTGAATAACGCATGAAAACAGCAAATTTGCAAAGTATGAGCTACAGTACCAGATATGTTTTCAAAATATCTTAAAAGGGTTCTAGTAGCACACTTGTTGCCATTCAGTTGAGATAACATAAATATAACTTGCTAAGTCATAATCAAGTTACTACAACTAATTTTGACAGTAGTGTGCTACTTGAGCTGAATTTAGCAATTTGATTTTTATGTCATTTATTGTTTTTTTTATTTAAAGAAACGGGATTTAAAGGTAGCCTTGCTTCTGCCTTCGGCATATGCATCAAACATGTCATAAATCTAGCGATATTTGGCAAAAGCATGTTGACATAATGCTGATCGGTTCATTCGTAAGCTGTGAGACAATTTATATCAACTTTTAGTTACATACTTGAGAGATATTTTTGATTTCCTTTCCACCATGGCTAAAGCAAATAGCCTCTTACCAAACATGTGTTTCAAATAGCAAGGATCTCTAGAACAGTAAGATCAGTACATTTTCAAAGAGATGTCCAAAGTTTCATTCAAATCATATATGATCGCAAAATGTCTATATTGGCTATTTCTGACAGATTTTTCTTGAAAACTTTCTGGAGCCTTTCAAATAATTGAACTTAACTAAAACTTGCTTGCCCTTGTACAAAATCCTCTGTTATCTGAACAAGAGACCACCACGATTATATGTACTATCCAAATGTGTGCGGAATTTGCCGAAAGGCACAAACAAGTCACTCAAATCGGCAATAAAATATGCCAACTCACCCAAAAACCAAAAAAGACTACCACTATAGATAGCGATAGTGAAAGCAAAGTCGACCTTCAGACGAAACTGATAGCCATTTGCAATGATTTCGCTTCGCCAGATAGGGAGAGAAAAAAATGAATCAGCAGCAATCGCTACCGATATGATATTGCCAGCTCTCAGCACGTGACTTCGCTTCGGTTGAGGCGCGATCGATGATTCGCCTGAAGCGATACGGTAAAAGGAAGAGTGAAGTAATGTGTAGCCTTCGCATAAAGATAAATCAAGTAAGGCTTGAAATTCGTTAAACAGTTTTCACCACTTGGACGAAATATATCTATCGTTTGTATCAACTACCGAAAGAAATCCCTATCGAAAGATTAAGAGCAGTACTAAAAGATGTTAATTGATGCCGAATCGATAGATAAATCACCGAAACTCACGATCACGGATCTACAGCCCCAACCTAACGATTCATTCAACGTTCGTGGTAACATTGCCAACGTCGTCTAAGATCCAAACGCAAAGAAAGGGTGCCATAAACCAAACTCCTGGCCATTTGAAGCTGCCACCTCATTTCTACCAGACAGGAGAGCTACTGAAAATTGAAAGTTTCCTCTTTGCCACTCTGCCACCAGTCACCACAAAGAAGTCGTGCGCCGTTGCCGGTGCCGGTGCTACCGCTATCTGGAGTGCCATTCGAAGAACTGATTCAGATTGGAATGAGAATCGCTTCATCTTGGGTCCTCCAGATCTTATCTTGATCGGATCGTACAAAACATCGAATGCGCGCGAGGGGGGAGTTTGGGAGATATTATCACGCGCCGCCATGGTATAAAGCGATTCATTTGATGGAGCAACTTGAAAGTGTGGCCCGGAGAGTTAGAAGTGGGACATTGTGAAGTAAGGAGTGAAGAAGAGTATGCCAAGTCGAAATTATAATTGGTTGATAGTGATCAGAAAGGGTGAATTTGTCGATGATTAGAAGATATGTCATTCGATTGTGGTTGTTATTGTGGTTGTCTTATTCTGCGTGCTCCAATATAAGGCAGAGAGATCATTGTTAAATTCACGATGCTTGGTAATTCTTAAATTGATAGGCGGATTATTATTTGACTTAACAACAATTAGCCGCAGAAATGGGATCTTCCCTCAGATCAGTCGAAAAAGCATAGAATAACATGAACCAGGTCGCACAATAGTGTAGGTGGTATAAGCTCTGAACTGTTGTTAAGATTGAGCTGCGCCAAAGTGCAAGAACAAAGATAAATGAGCTGAATGAAGAAAAGAGATCATTCGCTGAATCTCTAAAAGTTAACAAGGAAACTCAACTGGAAGAAAATGTTAAGCAGTTCAAAGACGAGATGGAAATTCGTATCAAAGAGAGCAAAAATAAGTTCAAACATGATCAAGAATACTTTGAAACAATGAAAAATAGGTGCAACAAGCTACTTTTGGCATACTAAGAAGAAAAACAGAAAGGAAAGAAGGTCGAAAAAGAGCTCGAAAATCTGAAGGAACAATATAGTGATTTAGAAAACCTTCCAAAATTGTACGGTCACAAAACAGCATCCAAACACATCATGAGTCATGAAACCACCCCACTCAGATTTGTCTCATGACCAGCCTTCCTTGTTCGCTACCATGGCGGTAGAATCACTTGGCGATGAGATTGGCAAAGCAGATGACGGGGCGAGGTGACAGTTGCGAACGGTGATCACATTGTGATGAAGCCTGTCCTCGTTGAATTTCGGACACCAAAATAATATATGCAAAAACAAACTACTATTAATTCAATGAAACCAATTATTTATTTCACAATAATAGAGTTATATCTACATTAGACACAGTTAACCCATCTTTCTGTAAAATTCTCTAGAATTCTGTGGTACACCCGCCATCAGGTTCCGTTCGGTATCCTCAGATACTCCCGTCGTGGCGTTTCTCCATCTTCTCTTGAAATCATCGGTACCATTTGGTCATTTCTTAGTCTCGAACAGTTTCCGCTTAGCTAAAGCCCAGTATTTTTCTATTGGGCGAAGTTCTGGACAGTTTGGTGGATTGGTTGTTTTTGGCACGTACTTGACATCTTGTAGCTTATACCATTGCAGGACGGAATTCACTTAGTGACAAGAGGCCAAATCGGGCCAAAACAGAGCTGGAGAGTCGTGGCTTCTGATAAACGGTAGCAACAGGTTTTACAGACATTCTTTCTTGTATTTATTACTATCCTTATTGATAGTGCCGGTAGAGATGAAACTTTTAGGTTTTCGACCACAACTACATGCGGCCTGCCAAATCAAATATTTCTTCGAGAATTTGGACACCTTCTTTGCCCGGAAATGCTCGGCAACGTCGTTCCTTTGCATTGCGGTATAAAAAGCCAGAAGCGGAAGCTGCTTGAAGTCTTTGAGTACGTACGTTTCGTCGTCCATGATGATGCGAGAAAATGTTTGCAAAATGTGTGTGTAAAGCTTCTGAGCACGACTTCTTGCGGTGAAGTTTTGCTTTAAATCACGGCACCTTTTTAACTTTGTACGTGTTCAGGCGGTACGCCCGGAATGCCAATACGAAGGTTTTACTAAACGGCCTGCTGGCCTCTGGGTCCAGAAGACACAATAGAATTAACTAATAACCGACTGATCGGTGTAAAATTAAACGACGTTGTTCAATTTCACGTACACGGCACTAATACGTCCACTAACCGTTCACTGTGCTTTAGACTCGCCCTTTCTCCCCTAACGTATAGGGCCGAGAAACGTTCGATCGTCTTCACGATGTCGCTAGGGTTAACAATCTCGTCACCAAACGGATTGCCCTCAGAAACGCCTTCCAACCTGCAGACAAGCAACTTATGCTGGAATTGGATCACACACGGCGAATAAACCCTTCGGATGGTTTAATAAAAGACTCGTTCTTCCGATCACGTCTGTATTTCTCGGATGGTGATTTGTAACTAACTCTACAGTATTTTTCAAGCTTGCTTTGATGGGCAATTGGGTTGGTTACAAACATGTGTTCGGGATCTAAATAGAGTGATTGTGTTGTATATAATTCTGTCTGTATTGTATTTCGTAGGTAAACTATTGTAGTGGATTTAGATCACTTTCATTATTTTTAAGGCAAAGTAGTTACATAGTATTCTCGTTTTAGTACAATTCAATTTACGCACAATTCATGTTAGACATAATTAAACTATAAGTGGAATCATTGAACTACCGAACAGTACGCCTACAGTCTTTGCCTCTGTTTCACTTTTTGTACGTATGATTTAGACCCATTTTTCGAGCCACGTTTTGAACAGAAACATTGGTTTTTTTTCGCAAAAAGACTACCACCTTCCCAAGCAACACCACACCGTAATAATTAGTTACATCGACTTGATTGTGACTTAATTGAGTAGCATTCGTGTAAAATCTTCTGTGTTGCAACATCTGTGCTCCTAGGGTTCTGGTCTATGCGTCGGGAGCATACTTTTCGATTTGTTCCACTTCCAAACCTTCCAATCCACAGTCAAGCGCTGGTGAAATAATTTGCATACACAAAACACGGTACTTTTTGGTAGTTTTGGTTTCTGGGCTAGATCGTGTACCGATAAATTGGGATTTTTTTGCCATTCGTACAAAATGCGTTTGCGCATTTCAACTTGAATGTAACAAGAGTGTAACCACGACATAAAAAAGAGAGTTTCAGCTGTCATATAAGTGAAATGTTTAAGCGACTCGTGAAATAATTCACTGAGAAAAGAGTGTCCGAAATTTAACGTGCACAGGCTTTAGCATGATAGATGGTATCCCGAAGCTTGCCATCAATTCGGATATATCGCTGACTCCCGAAATGTGCCGGGTATTTATGCAAAGATGTGCTATCGAGAGTGTCTTCCCAGATGCCTGAAAGCGACTCTTGTATTTAGGAGTGTATCGAAAATAAGCTATTCACAAACTTTCTTTCAAATTATGTTAAAAAAGGATATTTTATTCATAGAAAAAAGTGATCCTTTATTGTACGAGGTTAAACTTGAACATAATAAAGACCGGATGAAATTTAAGTTATTCCTTCACGAATTTTCGAACTTTGGATCGAATGCTCTTCATCAAGTTCCGGACAAGTGTTGCATCGCATTTTTTGGACGCTTGAGCCCAACTTTTTTTGAACTCCTGCATGTTCCCAGCTGCCTTACCAGTCTTCTTGAAGACCCTCTTCACGATTGCCCAGTAACGTTCGATGGGTCGAAGATGAGGGCAATTTGGTGGATTGATATTTTTCTCAACGAAATCTATACCCTGTTCCGCAAGCCAATTGAGAGTGGTTTTGGCATAGTGAGCCGACGCTTAATCCGGCCAAAACAGTGGAGGTGTACTATGCTTTTTATATAAAGGCAACAATCTCTTCTGGAGACACTCAGATTGATAGTTTTCCGCATTTATAGTTCTGGTAGTGTAAAAAATGGTTAACTTCAAACCACAGCAACATATTGCTTGCCATACCAGTACCTTTCGACCAAATTTCTCCACTTGAATCGACCTGTCCGTATCGCTCACATCCTCCCCAACGACGGCAGTAAAGTATTGTGGACCTGGAAGAGTTTTTGAGTCCTCCTTTGCATAGGTCTCATCGTCCATCAAAACGCATGCATCCGGACGCTGCAAAAGACGCGAATACAATTTCCGGGCCCTTGTTGCTGCTCGCTTCTTCTGTTCTGTACTTTGTTTCGAGATTTTCTGCTTCTTGTAGGTCTTCAGGTGGTTTCGCTTCTTGATATGCTGGATCATTCCGACACTCGTTCCTGCTTTTTTGGCCAAATCACGTATTGACATTGATTTGTTCTTCATGATTAGAGATACCACTTCCTGCTCCAGTTTCGGGTTGGAAAAACCGGGTTTTCTGCCTCTTCCTGGTAGCTCATCCAAAGAATAGTGTTCCCCAAAATTATTAACGATGGTTTTAACACTTGCATGATGAATTCCAAACCGCTTCCCCAATTTTCGCATAGTAATACCCTTCTCACTTAGACATGTGTCCAGAACCTTAATTTTCACTTCCTTTTCAATACGCGACATTTTGAAAACGCAGAATTTGAACCACACAAACAAGTAAACAAAAGAAAGCTGACAGTCAAACGCATAGCATGCAGTATTCAGAGCATAAAAAACCATCACAAATACATGCGTACAACGCAAATGTATGTGGATAGCTTATATTCGATACACTCCTTACTACCAAAGAAAGGGAAGCCACCAGGAGCCCCATCGGCGTATCGTCCGATATGCCTGTTGATACCACAGGAAAGATGCTAGAGATGAGAATCCTCAACAGGTTGTCGAAGTACGCGGTGGGTCCAAGCAGCCTGTCAAATTACTTGTTTGGCCCGGAAGGGCAAGTCAACAGTGGGTGCCATCCTGTCTGTCAGCAAGACAGTCAACATGACACTCCTACGCAAGAGGAGTCCGTTAGTGGGTAGTGGTCGCCTGTGACGTGAAAATCGTGTTAAATAGCGCCAGTTGGGAGGCTATTTTCAACTTGCTAAAACCTCTGGATTCCTGGGTAGCTGTACATAATTGTTGAGCTGTACGAAGTGTTGAGACTAAAGTTTCCTAACGGGGTACCGTTTATTGGTTTCATGGATGGCATCAACCTTGGGTCTGGTTCGGAGCAGAGCCAAGTGTGGCTGACAGGCTCCCAAACAAAGATAAAACTAACTATCGAACCTTGAGTCTATAGAGAATCCATGCAGGATGTCCAAGGCCGCGAGTTCTTCGACAGATATTTGTTCCCAATCCTTGCAAAGGAACGATTTTAGATGCTCCAGTGATTTATGTGGTGTACTGCAGGCGCTCTTGACTCCAAGATGGACCATAGTCTAATAGTCTTTTTTTGCTCCATGAACCGGCGCCCATTCTTATTGAAAAAACCATTCATTTTTGCGGAAATATTACAATGCCAAAGTAGATAACCTAGCAGCAGACTTGTTTTAAACGAGTAAACGTAACTTCAATGTGACTCAATTTAGTAACAATCGAGTCACATTTGTAACAAATTTTGACAGCTTTGTGTTGCTTGGGTACTGTGCCAGTAAGTAGCTTCTGATATACCGCTTGATTAACTTCCACCCCCTTGTCGATGGAGATCAATGAGATTTTGCCGGAATGAGTTATTCCAGTCCAAACCATGACAGAAGCGGGATGATGACTCCTTGAAATACTTCCACGATTTTTTAAAGCAGCAGGAAGCAACCGTCGATCATTTTGGTGGTTGTAATACTTCTCGTTTGTGAAATTTTTTTCATCTGCACTGAGCGACAGCGGCCCTCGGATAATCGGTTCAGGAGAACCTTAGCTTTTCTCAACCGGTACTACCTACGCCCTGACTGCCTTCAAAACGGAACACAACCAGGTAAGGAACCACCCTTGTCGGGCCAAGAACTCCCGACAAAACTGCTCAGAAACCGGAGACTCCTCGAACTGGGCTTTTGGATAATCGGAGGAGCTTCGC
The DNA here is from genome assembly GCA_034211315.2 of Aedes japonicus. Taxonomy (NCBI): domain Eukaryota; kingdom Metazoa; phylum Arthropoda; class Insecta; order Diptera; family Culicidae; genus Aedes; species Aedes japonicus. The sequence goes on along the minus strand of JASCZW010004581.1, from coordinate 54,737 downwards.
AGACTACAGTGCACTAATACTGAATTATGGGATTTCTTACTATGTAAACTATTTATTGGACTAGTAAAATTAAAGTAATAATGGGAAATTTATTTAAACGGAAAAACTATTAGTCTGCTGTGTGGTGGGTTTAATGGGCTGTTCTAGTGGGTGGTATGGATGTCGTTGGAAACGCACCGTTGAACGAGCGCTCGCCGATAACCTCTGGTAGAATTTGAACACGGGCAATGGCGGGTAGGCTTTGTGCGGCTTCAAACCAGCGATGGTGGACACTGGCGGATAGGGGTTGGTTGGCGTCTTCCTTCATAGTCTCTATCGGCGGACCATGGCAAGACCGTCTTTGGCCGCGCCGAGAGTGGAATTAGTTTCCTTTGTGGTTACGGTCCTCACACCAGAAAGTAGACCTAGTCCTTTACGTTTAGGCGTAGACGTCCTGCAGGGCAGTTCATCTAGGCCGAGTCGTGTTCTGTGCGGGCCGCCGCAATCTCGGTGAAGGCCGTTCGGAGTGGAATTGTTCCGAAAACTGAACACCAGTACCAAAAAGGTCCTGAATCTGGGATTGTTAGCTCCAATTTCTAAATAACTCACTCACTTCTCGACACACTTCACACGAACGCCAAATAAAAAGTGAGCAAAAGTGACCAATCTAATTTATAGCCAACCCCAAATCCTTATTTTTTTCATTCTGCTTTCTCCAGTAACCTATCACCACCCCATGGACACGTAGACACAGTTTTTCTCCAATACTACAGTTTATTCACCCACTTCAGCCCACTAGTTACTAACAAAGTTTGGTATTTTCAAATTCAAATTTCCCTTACTAGCTAATATAATTCTATTTCCCTACTAACCCATTAATCTGGAACAAGCCCAACAACAACAAATCTAAAATATCGTAACAACGGTTACACAGGTTTGCTTTCATGGTGTCATTCAAGTAGTGTAGTAGTTTGTATCGTTTTATTACGTCTCACACTGTAGATTTTGCCAAATTCAAGGTCTTTGCAATCACTGAAACAGTTTTTCCTTTTCGAAAAAGTTCAATTACACCTGCGCGCAACTCATTCGGCTTCATTTTGAATGAATTAGAAATCACAACTGTACCAAACTAATTTCGTATAAAGACATTGGGTTAAACCATGCAGGTATGCTTAGTTCAATCCGTATGGTTGTGTTAAGGCATGCCGACAAAGTCTGTACGGATAATTTGCAGACACCCTGTAGAAGAGGTGGAGTTAATGGCCACACCCTCTATTGACATAGTAGAGGGATGGATGCACTCCGGGAAACTGGAACTATTCAGCCCATCATAAAACAGAGGTTATTGTAGTCAATAACAAGAAATCGGAGGATAACAGGCGACGGTTAGTGCGGGTAGCTGCACAATCACCTTAAAACCGGTTCCTAAGATACTTGAGGAATATTATCGACGATAAGCTGTCCTATAACAGCCACGTCGATTACACGTGTAAGAAGGCCTCCACGGTTATATCGGCTTATCCCACATGATCGGCGGTGCAAGGACGTATGCGGAAGCTCTTGGATAGTGTCACCTTGTCCATACACAGGTATGGTGGGGAAGGGCGTACCGGAGAGTGGTCAGTGCGTACCGCACAGTGTCACGCGATGCAGTCTGCGTCTTCCTCATAAAAGAGGACATAGAGTGATTGAATAAATATGTAAGAGGTATAAGGAAGATCTCTAGAATTCATCAACAAAGGGTCGATGGACCCACCGACTAATTCAAGAGCTATCCGGATGGTTCGGTCGGTGACACGGTAAAGTAAACTTCCATTTCATGCAGATCTTGTCAGACCATTGTTGTTTGGGTTGCGGGTGCAGAGGAATCCGCAGAGCGTGTGTTCTTCGCATGTCCTTGCCTTAACAGCGCGAGAATCGATGGTTGGTGGTTGGGGTAATATCGTCCAAAAGATATGACAAGACCGGGACACCTGGAACGCTACAAGTACAGTGTCCTCCTAGGTCACCCTTGAACTCCATGACAGATGGTGCAAGGACCAGCGGTAGATCAGAAGAGACTAGTTAATTACTAAAAGCCTAAGTAGTTAGACACAGCGGGGGCTCGAAGCATGATAACATGTGTAACATAAGTCCTGGGAATACTTTCAGGCGTTTATTTGACAGCATTAACAAACACACAGATGTCAACCAATGTACTTGTCACGTTCATCTGTGTTCCTACTGAACTGTCAAACTCAAATTGCGCAGTAGTTTCCATTAAAAATTTCGTACAGGCTGGATTTACGAGCACAAGTCGCCAACCTTTTTGGACGGCTTAGTACAAGTGAAATTTTGAGCGTGTTCAAAGACGAGCCAATATCAAAATCAATAATATACCGTGTTTTGAAAGATTGTAGTGATGGTAAAGAACCGGAAAATAAAAAGAAAAGTGGTCGCCCTACAAAATTGAGGGCCAGAACAACGAAAAACCTGCTGTCAAGCGCTGAAAACAAAGTTGACCAATCAACACGCAAATTAGCACGAAAATTTCATTAAATATGCCAGCAAATCGAAATATGAGCCAAAGGTGTTAGTGTGGGCAGCCATGTCATCGAAGGGTATCTCGATGCCTTTGATACGCCCAAACAAGGCCAAAGCTGTCAATTCTGACGTGTATATCAGCCAATGCTTGCCAAAATTGAAGCAATTCATCAACAAATATCACGCTGACGACGAAATCATGTTTTGGCCGGATCTTGCAAGCTGTCATTACGCGAAAAAAAAATTAGATTGGCTAACTGAGCAAAACAAACCATTTGTACCGAAAAAGGACAATCCACCTAACGTGCTTCAGCCTCGTCCAATTGAAAATTTTTGGAGTGTTCTCAAACGTATGGTGTACGACAATGGCTGTGAAGCTAACAATGAGCAACAATTGATTAATCGAATTAAGCGGAAGATGAAAGAAATAGACATGGACACCGTCCAGAACCTGAATCAACATGTTCGCCGTATACTGCGTAAAATCGAAAATAATGGTCCGTACTGTAAATATATTTTTCAATAATTTATTAATAGAATAAAATACCCTGAAGAGCATTTTAAAATCCGATTGTTTGATTTCAAGTACCATGCTTTTGAATTTTTCCCAGGACATATGTTACTTAAGGAGTGTACGAAAATAAGCTATCCACAAACTTTCTTTCAAATTATGTTGAAAACCGATATTTTATTCATACAAAAAATTGATCCTTTATTGTACGAGGTTAAACTTGAACAAAATGAAGACCGGATGAAATTTAAGTTATTCCTTCACGAATTTTCGAACTTTGGATCGAATGCTCTTCATCAAGTTCCGGACAAGTGTTGCATCGCATTTTTTGGATGCTTGAGCCCAATTTTTTTTGAACTCCTGCATGTTCCCAGCTGCCTTACCAGTCTTCTTGAAGACCCTCTTCACGATTGCCCAGTAGCGTTCGATGGGTCGAGGCTGAGGGCAATTTGGTGGATTAATATTTTTCTCAACGAAATCTATACCCTTTTCCGCAAGCCAATTGAGAGTGGTTTTGGCATAGTGAGCCGACGCTTAATCCGGCCAAAACAGGCCAAAGAGGTGTACTATGCTTCTTATATAAAGGCAACAATCTCTTCTAGAGACACTCAGATCGATCGATTTCCGCATTTATAGTTCCGGTAGTGTAAAAAATGGTTGACTTCAAACCACAGGAACATATTGCTTGCCATACCAGTACCTTTCGACCGAATTTCTCCACTTGAATTGACCTGTCCGTATCGCTCACATCCTCTCCAACGACGGCAGTAAAGTATTGTGGACCTGGAAGGGTTTTTGAGTCCTCTTTAACATAGGTCTCATCGTCCATCAAAACGCATGCATCCGGACGCTGCCAAAGACGCGAATACAATTTCCGGGCCCTTGTTGCTGCTCGCTTCTTCTGTTCTGCACTTTGTTTCGAGATTTTTTGCTTCTTGTAGGTCTTCAGGTGGATTCGCCTCTTGATACGCTGGATCATTCCGACACTCGTTCCTGCGTTTTTGGCCAAATCACGTATTGACATTGATTTGTTCTTCATGATTAGAGATACCACTTTCTGCTCTAGTTTCGGGTTGGAAGAACCGGGTTTTCTGCCTCTTCCTGGTAGCTCATCCAAAGAATAGTGTTCCCCAAACTTATTAATGATGGTTTTAACACTCGCATGATGAATTCCAAACCGCTTCGCCAATTTTCGCATAGTAATACCCTTCTCACTTAGCCATGTGTCCAGAACCTTAATTTTCACTTCCTTTTCAATACGCGACATTTTGAAAACGCAGAATTTGAATTGTAAAGTAAACAAAAGAAAGCTGACAGTCAAACGCACAGCATGCAGTGTTCAGAGCATAAAAAACATTACAAATACATGCGTACAACGCAAATGTATGTGGATAGCTTATATTCGATACACTCCTTATAACGGAATCAAAACATAAGAACTTAACTCGGTTCAAAAGTTCTTTATAAGGGAATTCGTGAAGAGGAACAACAAAGTTAAAAGAGATATTTTTTTGTTGCATAATTGTCATGAACGATTTGCTTAATTGTACGTACTATGATTTTCATGTTAAGTTACAATACATCTTCGAATACATCTAGGTTTGTTTTTAAAGACGATTGCATCGTTGTTGATTTACTACTTTTCTCTAAGCCCCATATATCACAACCATCACTAAGCAAGTGGGGAGTTTTCTTAAATAAAGACATCATCTCATCATCCTTTGTGATCCGACGTCTTATCGATCGAACCTGCGAGAAAGTCACCGTTTTCACACGCTGTCTTTCGCACTTACCTACATATCTGCGCCCAAGACGTATGGCTCGTGGTTTTCTGCAATTCTTGGAAATCTTGCATCTGCGGTCTACTTCTACGTGATATGCTTTATTTCCCCTTCTGCCTATCCTTCGGTGTGGTTTATTAAGTGTGTTGTCTATGAGTGATGGGGACACCTTTTCCCACGGTACCGATAATCCCCGTCATCCGACCTTACGTGTGTTTCCATCGCCAGACAAGACGACAGTCACCCACAGTATCATCATTAGGGTTGAAGTCCCAAGCGGCAGGCGACGATATGTTATGCAAATGCTACCGATTGCCGGCCGTGTCCATTTTTCAATTGGTTCATTTCGGTTCCACCGGAGATGCTGATTTTCGGTAAGCAATTAAAGAAAACGACGCGATAGCAGGCATTCATTAGTCTAGACTAATAGGAAGCGAGGTGCTTCTATTGGCACAGATTGACATACAGGAATACATATGGGATCGTAATTTGTTGGAATTTCTTTTTGATTTGGCTTTTCCTGCTTCTTCAGATGCCGCTTGGTAGCACCTTAATGACTCCTACCGGAAAATAAATGAGCTAATTAGTGACCATTATGGCCTCGGTGTCAACCGCACGCACCTGTTTACCCTACGCTTTGTTTGGAACAATTTTAACGATTTTGTTATGACATTTGAAAAATGCACCCTCACAGTTTATTCGATTTAAAAAAAGAGAAGAAAAAAAGTTATCTCATTCATTCGGCGCCATTCAAAATGAGCGGTGGAATGACGCCCAATCCAAAAGCGAACTAGTCCAAGGTTCCCCATTCGGCACCGGATCACATGCAAGCTCACTCGTGTGACGTTTATTAACGATCGCTATCAACGACGGTGCTGATATCGATCTACAAGCGCTTATTTTCGCATAATGCACCCACAGGGCTCGGCGGAGGGGCGGTCAGGAGGAAAGGGGGCGGTGCAATGCTGGCACAATCAGTTTCTTTCTGTTGTATGTTCTCCATTAATTCCCCCCACATTCCAAACCTTCGCAAAGCCCCGTTTCGCCTTCCATAGTCAAGAGATCCAGCCCGAAGCTTATCGGTTTAATTCGCAATTTCAATTTGCACATTCCTCTATAATGTGGGACTATATTTCAGTTCGATCGTTGGAGAAAAGTACGGCACGCTGGACGCACACGTGTGCGGTGGAAAGTATTTCTCCAAACGTACCCAAGATCGATGCGAGCGGATGATTAAACACCCCAGGAGGACCGGCATCGGATTTTAATCCGATCGCCTGGGTCGTTCCCGGTAATCGCGTTGAAATCGCGCACCATCATATTAACAATATAACAATAATAGTATCTAATGTATAATGTGGCACTTCAGCGTCAACAGAATGGCCCGGTATGGGAATTGTTTGCGGGAATTAGACTGGGTTGCCAGATCGATTTCCAATGTTGCTTTTATTATTACCATTCTTCAAGAGCATTTGCAGTCAGAATAGCAAACCGGTTGGACCCTACTTTCTCCGATCTGAATGAAATTTTGTCCATATGTTGGTTTATACCCAAAATTACGCTTTCCATAAAAAAAATCCTGGAAAAATTTTCTATAAGGGCGCATTTAAAATGTGGATTTAATTTTTTTCAAAAAAAATTTTTCGCGAAGTTTTAGGTTATGAAGTATTTTTAAGAAAAAAAAATACACTGAAACTAAAAACTTCGTAAATTCACGCAAATCATTACAACATATACAACCTCTTTTTTTCTCAAAGAAGCCCACCGTCGATCCTCCTACCTTTTTAATTTGTTTAAAAGCCGATGTTATGTCCCTAAAGCTGGTAAAGAGTTCAAGATGATCATTTCTTTAATTTTTTTTTAATATATATAATTTCTTTGTAAATGTTGCAAATGATATTTTTTTTTATTAAAATATACCAAAAATAAATTTTATGCATCATTTTTAATTAATAAGCAGAGCGAATTTTATTTCGTAAGCCTAGCCATTCTCAAGTTATTCTGAATTTTAATAACAAAAATTTATGTTTATGCAATTTCTGTGACCCTTTTCGATCCATTATATTCTATCTTCGGGGACTTAATCCGATACCTGCAAGGAAACAAATGATAAATTATTTTATTGTATTTTTTCCAAAATGACACGTTATAATTTTCAAAGATGTTTATAAACCCTACGTATGTTGTACTGTATCTGCTAACTTTGAATTCATCCACGATTCTTTGCGCAACCCAAGACTTTGGCAATATGGACAAAATTTTAAATTGTTCATCGCGAGTATATTCAGGATCGGCAAATTTTTCCTGTAACTGGTTCATTATTACCTCGTAGTCCTTAGCCTTGGCATTGAGATTTGCACGGTTCTCATCTACCAAAACGTCGAATATATGACGCTTAACTCCATTCACAAATTCCTTGGTTTTCTGCTAGAGATAGGAAGCACTTATCATTTTCTTCTTTGAAATTGTCGAAACATGAATTCCCATGAGGCCATTGTTGAATGTCTCGATGTTATATGACAAAATGATTTTATTAACAATTGACTCCGCTGAATTCGACGAAGCTAGAGACATAACGGATGGGATGGTATTGACTATGGATTCACTTTCCATATCTGCAGGTGTCTCAACACACTTCTTCGATTTGGGTAGAGGCTTAAAACACTTGAAAGTATTATCCATATTTGAAAATAACCTTACCCTACCAATCAGACTAAGGCCGGCGTGGCCTCTGCTGTACACAGAAGTTGTTTCCATTGCAATCGGTCCATGACTGTATCTCACCAGCCTCGCTGTCTGCGGAGGGTCCGCAGGTCGCCTTCTACTTGATCGATCCACCTTGCTCGTTTCGCGCCCTTTCTTCTTATACCTGTCGGTTAGTTTTCGAGAGCCATTTTCACAGGGCTGTCGTCCGACATTCTTACGATATGCCCAGCCCATCGTAGTGGACCGATTTTGGCGATGTGTACGATGGGAGGTTCTCCCAGCAACCAGTGCAATTCATGGTTCATACTGTCTCTCCACGTTCCGTCTTCCATCTGCACTCCACCGTAGATGGTACGCAGCACTTTCCGTTCAAAGACTCCAAGGGCGCGTTGGTTCTCTACTACAATATCCGCTGTTTCACGGTCCGTCGAGAACTACCGGTCTGTGTTTAATGTCTTGTAGATGGTCAACTTTGTAATTTGGTGAACTTTGTTTGATCTTAGCGTCCTTCGGAGTCCATAGTAGGCACGATTGCCAGCCATAATGCGTTTTTGTATTTCTCTGCTGATGTCGTTATCGGCGGTCATCAATGAGCCAAGATACACGAATTCGTCTACTACCTCGATTTCATCACCGTCGATCTGAACTCGTGCTAGGAGGCTAGCATTGTCTCGTGAGCCTCTTCCCTTCATGTATTTTGTTTTCAACGCATTAATCTCAGGTTGGTTGGTAAATGAGTGGACAATGCGTACCTTAAGTACTTCGCGTACCTGCAGGTATAAAATAGATCCTAGTGCGATCCTTAGCCTCTTATCCAGTAACTCCAATCCCTACCTCCCCGTGGTGCCGACTGGGGGTATGAGTAACCATAGGAAAAATCGGGTAACCAACCCCGGTGGGACCTTGGCCATATGCTAACAGGGAAGTGGGGCTGCTTTCTTCAAAGGGTGCAGTCTATCTGAACGTCTGTTCTCCATGTTATGAGCAGCTGATCATCGTCCTTGTGCCAGCGTGGGACTCTAAACAGTGCTGTGCACGATGGTCCTGAGGCGATACAGGGAGTTGGGGGAGGCCCAACAAGCCGCGCATAAAAAATAAATGTTTCAAATAATACAGAAGTAAATACGGACCGGAACAATCGCCAAAGACCTAGGCGATATTTAAAAATAAGCTTGCTTTTTTTAACTTGCTAAGCTATGAAAGATGAACTAAATTGATGAGATGAAGAACTTCCTAATAAATAGCACTTTGTTGACTTTGTACCTACCCTCATATCAAATGTATTGCAGACTCCATTATTTTGAAATTTAGCTTTAAAATTTTTTCCGGTGGGTACAAATAAAAATTTACCTTTCTGCTGTCTAAAAAGGCTTAAAAAATCCCGATATATTAACCGTTTTTGCAAAAAAAAGTTTGATCACTAACTTAAGATAGCATCAGTTTGTATTGCTGCCATTGCGTCTAAACAGAAACGGGTAAGGCTGACAGATTCCATGTCTGAGAAAAAAATTCAATTATCTATCATGTAACATAATGTTTTTTGTGGTCATCGTTACTAACATTTGAAAATGGCTGAAAATATTGTTACAAAACAATTTACTTTTAATAAAATTCGCAATAACTTATGAACGGCTCGGTTTTTGAAAATAGTTTTAATGTGCTTTTTATGAAAAATTACTACGTAGAGTCTATTTTTGATAAAATTATATAAGAAAACACGCGATTTAAAAAAATAAAAAAAAAACAATAATATATGAAATCGAAAATTTTAAAAATTAAAAAATCGACCGTCTTAAACTCTTTACCAGCTTTTAGGAAACAGCTTCAAGCTTTTTTTGAAAGAAAAATTGGAAATTCGAAGGGGGAAGCCTCCAACAAAATCAATGTTCTATGTTTTTTAGCATGGATTTAAGATTTTTTAGTTGCAGTGTATTTTTATTCTTGAAGAACCTACAACTTCTTTTCAGACGACATTTTGATCAGAATAACAGTTTACATGTTATGATTTTTTGAAGAAATAAAACTCATATTTTACGTAAGCTCTTCTAGAAAATTAGCCCAGGAAATTAAGGATTTTTTTCATGGTTAAAACTGACATATGGACAAAATTTCATTAAAACCGGAAACTTTCGAGACAAAATCATTTTTTTTTTGCGTTTCTGGCTGGAAATGGTTTTTATCAACTTCTAGTTGAAAACTGCATAAGTATTTTTGGTGATTTGTAAACTTTCCAAAATGTTGTGGGAAGACTCGTCGGAGGCAGAAGCAGCCAAAACAAAACACCAAACATATTGAGTCTGTGAGACGGAGGGCTCAAAAGCTGTACGACAAACTGCTGACCAAAAATGCAGGCTGTGTTATCATGAACGATGAAATACATAAAAATCGATTATAAAACCACAGCTGTATACCTCATCGAAGGAAAAGGCTGTTCCTGGATCAGTGAAAGCCATTAACACCGGAAAATTCGGCAAGAAGGTAATGGCGTGGCAGGTCATATGCGGATGTGGAAAAATATCTCGTCCATTCATTACGACAGACACAATGAATGGTCAAATCTACGTGAAGGAGAGTCCGCTAAAAAGGTTGCTACCCTTGATCAAACAGCATAACAGGCCTACGATCTTTTGACCTGATCTCGATTCCTGCCATTACTCTAAATTTGCACTAGAATGGTACAAAAAGAACAATGTCGTATTTGTACCAAAGGAGATGAATCCAACATAGGGCACAGATATTCACCCAATCAAAACTTTCTGGGCTTTGACTAAACACTCGAAACCAGCTGATAGTGTTGGTAAATTTAAGAAATATTGGCCAAAAGTGGTTAAAATTGTAGGATGAAGCACTGTGCAGAAGCTTATGAGTAGTGTTAAAGGGAAAGTTAGAGAACTTGCCTACCCTACGAAAAATCGAGCAAATTTAAATGAAGATGGGATGAAAACATTGTAATTTACTATGTTTGAGAATAAAATGATCACAGTATGTTTTTTTATTTAAAAAAGAAGGTGAAGTTTGGGAACAGTGTAAACGATGATCTTGTTGACATAAATCGCAGAAATCACAAAAATCATCATCAGATCATATGGGTCATTTCAGCCTAAGTGTCAAAAAAAAGTACCAATTTGTAAGGCATCCACAATAATTCACACACCTCATAATTTAAGTAAAACACAACTTACGTATTATATTTCAATTAAAGCTGTTTATTTTGGATTCATAGGGTATGAATTAAAAAAAACTCACGATTTCAAGACACTGTTATTCGGTATTTGCTTAAAATTTGCAAACTTTGCGCTGCACTCCATCCATTAGGGTTTGTACAGACTCTTTAGATACCGTGGTGGCTGTTTATGTCCAACTTTGTTTCTTTCTAGAAAACTTCCGCTGTATCAGGGCCCAACATCTTTCGTTTGGACGTAACTCTGGGCAAGAAAGATTGAAAGATTTGCGTTTTTGTGGTACAATATTTACTTGATTTGCTTTGTACCAAAGGTTCTCCGGTGGGGTGTTTGGTGAAGACTAGCAATCCTTTCTGGGCTGTACGGTAGTTCGCCTTCCCGTGGTGCACGCTAATTCAGCTACAATCGAGCGTCTGTTTACAGGTCAGGGACGACTCAAAGCAGCGTCTATGTTAGGAGTGTTAATGCGTCCATGACTTTTAATATAAAAGCCGAAAGTCCTGGTGGTGCTCGGGGCTGTTAAACAGAAGCATCACGACGGTCCTCTTGCGAAATAGTTTGGTTAAATGTGAGCCCTGTGAGCTGACACCGACAAATAAGTATAGGAACGAATAACACACAAGGAAGAAATTCGAACCGGAGCAATTGCCATGGATCAAGGCTACGGATACGAACTAACGGTTGAAAACTCGGGACGTAGACCTGCTGATCTCTCAATTTTCTTAGAAGTACTCGCGTGATTTCCGTCTAATTAAAAAACCATAAGTTCGACATCTAGGGTCCACACTTAGCTCAGTCGGTATAGGCGCAGCTACAAAACAAAACCATGCTGAAAATGACTATCGATTCACGAACTGGTCTAGGAATTATTTGTTAAGGTAAATTTCTCGACTCCCTGGGCAAAGGGTATGAAAGTACTTGCCACACAATCATACTTATGAAAAAATGGCACATGGCATCCAAAGCTCTCAGTTAAAGACTGTGAAATTGCATTGAGAACTCTATGTTTAGAGCAAGCAATAAGCTTAAAATGCTAAATAAGGAAGGAAGTTCGACACCTGCTGCAGAAGGTGTGCTGGAGAGGATTCACGGTTCGTACGTTTCGGAATGGTCATATCATTGACCAGACCTGTGGCAATATACACGAGCTGGGAACAGCTTTTATCGTGAAGGTTGAAATGCAGAAACGAATGATAAGGCGTGTGGCTGATCAGCATATACAGGTTGAGGATCAGGGGCTTATTCTTCAACATCAGCATAATTAATGTGCATAGTCCTCACCTCGAAAGTACTGATGATGATAAAGAAGAATTCTACGCGCAGCTGGAGCGTGAATAGGACCGCTGCCTAAGCCATGACAGGAGGCTGAATATAAACCGGAGATTGAAAACCTCAGCACATCCCAGCAGGACAACAATAATGGCCTTCGACTTACCGACTTCACTGTCTCCTAAAAGATGACCGTACGTAGTACCTTTTTCTTCCTGAAATATTGGTACACCTGGAGGTCAATAATCCCAGCGGAATTGTAAATCGACCACTTTTTGAAAGCAGGTTGGCACTTCTCAGACATCATCGACGTTATCACCTGACGAAGTACTGTTGGAACACCGTGAAAACAGATATCAGCAGCGTAGCAGAGAACTTCTTAGGTTACGTGGAACGAAGTTGACGTTCAGTAATTGTTGAGTTGAATGTCAGTAGTTGTTGAGATGAGAGCGCAGCTTGGGCACTTATGCTGTATCAAGCTACCCGTAAGAGTGTGTAACGGTACAAATACGAGTGGAGGCCACAAACCCAACTCTTCCGGAAGAAAAAGCGTCGCCAGGAAGACGAGGATTGTGAGAAGCTAGAACAAATCACATGAAACGCGAAAGTTTTTCCCCAAACTCAACATACTCCGAAGAAGCTTCGTGCCGGGAGCTGAAATGTGTCGGGATAAGGATGGGAGTGTTCGAGAATTTTTCGTAGCCGTTGAGAACTCGCAAGATGGTATTCCAAGTTTCGTAAGAGTTGCAGACGGGAAGAAGTCCATCGTAAAAGATGTAGGTGACTGCCAGATCAATTGCTATGGGCAAAATGGTGAAGCAAATCAAATTCGACTGACCAGTATGCTGTACGTTTCAGATTTGGATATAACTCTTATTTCCGGCAGAAAACTAGCCTTGAAAGGTGCAAGGGTTTAGTTCATTAAAAACGGTTGCTAGAGATGCACGAATTGCGGCCGTGGCTAGACATAGCAACGGTCTTTACCACAGTGGTACAGTTATCGGGCATAGCAAAAAGACGAACTGCCTGCATGATCGTGATGTCAAGGCTATACAAGAACTGGAAAGATTATATCTGCTACGCGTAAAGTCTGAAAGATATTCGTATGAAGCTATCCAGAACTAAATGCAAAAAATTGAAGACGCAATTGAGCAGATCACCATAACTGCTGCGATCCGATCAAGCAGGAGAATATCGCAGGAGCAGGACGTGTAGCTGAAAGGAAGATGGCTATTTTTGGAGGCAGGTATGCATAATCGCTACTGGGGAGAAGCAATCACCACAGCGAATCATCTGCAAAACATTCTGACAATGAAGCAGGTTGACCAAGCACCGTACGAGATTTGCTATGGAGTCAAGCCGGATGTTTCGAGTCTGGAAGTGTTCGGGAAGTAAGCATACGTATTTGTTCCTGCAATCAATCGATTGAAGCTAGAATCCATAGCCGAAAAACTTACCTTTGTCGGCTAGTCAGTGGAGCACAAAGCGTGATGCTTCATCTATATGAAGACGAAAAAGATGACGAATAGTCGGGATGATCGATTTATCCCTACAATGAGGGACGGGGCTAAACATTCTATCGAGGAAGAAGGTACGTCAATTTATCCATTATATCACTGTTTGTCCAAACCCTTAGCGAAACGGATGCAGTGGAGGAATTTTGGCAGATTGATGCAGCTATAGAAGATGTCAATGATTTCGAAGACCATTCGGATGACAGTCTGTACGAGGATGCTGATGAAGTGGAATCGCCCGGTGGACAGGTTAGTTGCGCAAGGTTTCACGCACTACAACGAAGTTTTTGCTCGTGTGGTGAAACATATAACGCTCCGAACACTATTATTGGTTGCTAGCCAGAAGAATCTTGTCATCAAACATTGAAATGTCAAAACAGCGTACTTAAATGGAGACCTTCAAGATACTGTATACATTCGATTACCTCCAGGAACTACGGCGAATGAAGAAAGCATGATTTGTCGTCTTCGAAAAGGATTATACGGGTAGAAGCAAGCCATCAGTATCTGGACAAAACACCAATGCAAATGGGTTTCAAACTATCACATCTACGTCAGGAGTAGCAAAAGTAAGATCACCTACATTGCAGTCTACGTCGATGATTTTTTTGTATTGTGCGCGGCTGAAAATGATTACGAGAACATCATCAAGCCAGCAGCTAGTAGTCCGGAAGTCGAATATGTTGATATAACGTAGAGCTACAAAGAGTTATGCTGGATATTGCGCCTATTCGAAGATCTTGGAATCTAAACACCATTACCAGTCACTGTGAAAGAGGTGCCACAAAGCAACTTGAATCCAACTTGATACGAAATACACTCATTATAAGCAAATAAAAGCAAACAAAGAAAAAAAGCAACGTACGATCACAAAAAAGATAGTGTGAAATTCAAAAATTTAAACCACGTTCGAATTACATGAACCGTTTTTGAGTTGTGATGTCCGCCAACTTTGAAAACAGGTTTCGAGATAATCGCGTTTGAAGTTTTGAGTCCAGTTGTTTGTGAAATTCGTCTAAATACCTTCAGTCTGCTATCCTGGGACTTTATTTGAAAATCCTGTTGACAACTCGTTCCTCGAGTTCCAGCCACTTCCTGGCCGCCAAAATGCTCCTCCTAGCCCCCTTTGTACCTTCTGACAGCGCTTCCGTACGATCGACATACTTGCTGTCGACCACAAGGAATGCCAGGTCGTTACGATATCCAGCTGTAGCACTCTCACAACTTTCTGAATCCCGTTCCTTCTCTCGTTTAAATTGCAGGCCGCCAAATTTGAAGCAGTTTCAGCAACTTCCTTGCCACTGTGAATAGTTTTTGGAAACAGCACCCAGATGTTAGCGTTGAAGCTTTCATTGACGTTTTGCGTATATCCACCGAGACAACGTTCAAGCAGTTCATCGTGGCTCCGCTCCTTCCAAGCAGCCGTCATGTTGTGGTTCCTCATTCGTGGATAACTTGTAGTGCAATGTTGCCATCAGTTCCCTCTTCATATCCGCTGTTGATGCCGAGTTCCTCCTGATCAGTTCCTCCGGTCAGTTTTCCCTATCCGCTGAGTCCTTCGGTCTGCTTTAATAGCTGACGAAGTCGGCTGCTCATTTGTTTTTTACATCATTGACGGACTCCTTTTGCGCTTGAACAAGTTCTCGTATGGCTGTGAATCCAGGGTCCCCATGAAGGTTTTAGTATCACTGTCTCCAATATACTGACTATATTTTACACACTGCAAATCGACCGATCTACGAAACACTGAAATCATCGAATCCACTTTCATTTTCCCAGGAGCTCCCTCGTGCTTTCGTTGACAGCTGTTCTTGTGATCTTCGTTGCATTCTTCAAATTTCGCGGCGCCTTCCTTTTTTTTTATTCTGATCGAATGCTTTACAGACTTGACGCTTTACTTCCAGCTCAAGATCCTGTCCGCCTGTTTGCTAGCCGACAAGTGTTAAACCACCCTGCAGAGACGATAATCCCCCTTTCTTCCAAGATCCGTGGCCGTAAACCGTCAACTCACTGAAGTATTTGTGCTC
This sequence comes from Aedes japonicus, assembly GCA_034211315.2. Lineage (NCBI taxonomy): Eukaryota > Metazoa > Arthropoda > Insecta > Diptera > Culicidae > Aedes > Aedes japonicus. Next base: position 39,245 of record JASCZW010004581.1, on the reverse strand, counting down.
CTCAGATAGTTCCTTCTCTCCCTGCGTTCCTTCATCGTGATGCTGTCGCGTACGTCCGTGCAGCTACTCGCAATATTTTGTGATATAAAGCCTGTCTGTGTTAAATTTCTGACACCAAAATAATTGCAGCAAACAAAAATATCACATAAATTAACAAAACCAATTGTTTATTTCACAATAATAGAGTTGTATCTTTACAAGAAACAGCTGATTGAGATGTTAATCCTTCTTCCTGTAAAATTCTCGAACTTCATGTGGCACTATCCACGTTCAGGCTCCATACCTTCTTTTGAAATGAGCGGTACCATTTGCTTTCTTTTTAGTTTAGAAGAGTTTCCACTTAACAAGAGCCCAGGACTTCTCTATTGGGCGAAGTTCTGGACAGTTTGGTGGATTGGCTGTTTTGACACGTATTTGATTTGTTGTACCGTATACCATTCCAGTATGGATTTTGCATAGTGACTAGAGGACAAATCAGGCCCAAACAGAGCTGGAGAGTCGTGGCTTCTGATAAACGGCAGCAACCGCTTTTGCAGAGATTCTTTTTCTTGTACACATCCTTATTGATAGTGCCCATAGAAACGATTTTTTTAGATTTTCGGCTTCGAAAAACATATGGCCTGCCAAATCAAATGCTTCTTCGAGAATTTGGACACCTTTTTTGTCCGAAAATGCTCAGCAATCCTTTGCATTGCTGTATCAAAATCCAGACACGGAAGCTGTGTAAAATCTTCGAGTAGGTATGTTTTGTCGTCCATTAGGGAACGTCCATTAATTACGTCACGCAAAAATGAGTTTTTATAGCCCCCTCCCCCCTTGTCACGTTTTTTGTATGGACCTTCAATTTTTTTTGTATGGATCGTCACGTTTTCTCAAACCCCCCCTACCCCCCTACTGCGTGAGGTAATTAATGGACCTTCCCTTATGATACAAGAAAATGTTTGCAAAAAGTTGGTGTAAAGTTCCTAATCACTATTTTGGCATTAAAATTTGTTTTGTCACCTCTCTTACTTTGTGCGCCTTAGAGCCTTGCCACTTCTTCACTTGTTGTACGTATGATTTTGACTTCCCAACTTTACGAGCCACATTTCGCACAGAAAGATTGGAATTTTTCTCAACAATGGCTGCTGCCTTCATGTCCATTTGTCGGGAGCATACTTTTCGATTTGTTCCACTTTCAAGCTTCTGATCCACGATCAAGCGCTGGTAAAATGATTTGCAAACACAAAACACGGTATTTTTCGGTACTTGGCAAGATTGCGTACCGATAAATTCGGATTTTGCTGCCGTTCGTACAAAATGCGTTTGCACACTTGATCCACTTGATTCGACGCCATTTTACTAAAATTCTTGGCATGAAACAAGAATGTAAACATGTTGTATCACGAAATAAAGTGGAAAGTTTCAAGTGTCATGTAAGTCAAACGTTTCAGCGATCCGATTTTGAATCTACATTGACAGAAAACTGACCGAAATTTAACGTGGACAGGCTTTAGTAGAGGAAATATTACAATTTGTGATAGTTCTAAGCAGTCGGTTTACCAAAATTTGGCAAATCGACAGGTAATCGGTGGGTTAATAACCACCAGATACTACATAACGAGTTGCTAGGAAGCGGAACGGAAGATTTAATGAGCAAGCTCCCCCGAAATCAGCAAAGTTGCCGATGTGCAGCAAAAATTAAAAAATATGGACTGTCAACACGTTGGAGCCTTCGGCACTTGTGAGAACACCCAGAATATTGCCTCGCTTGTAGATGCACTTAAAAAATAGCACAGGAGAAAAGTGGGCTGAGCCATTCGCTCATTGCAACAGAAAGTTTTTAAATACGATGATTGCGGAGATATAAATTATAGAAGCAAAGCATTAAAAACAAAAACAAAGCGGTGGTCCCACGGACCGAGGATTGACTGAAACGACACAAAACCCCATAATAGATAATTTCTCAAAGTAACGTTCGAATCCGAGAAGGTCGAATAATTGAATCCATACTTTTGCCCAACTTCTGTATGCACGTTAAAACAATTTCAAACAAAAAATCTATTAAACTGCATAAAAAGTACGAAGTGGCAACCCTTTCCTAATCCATTTCGGTCAGAATGGCACACTGGCACACAAAACGATCGCAGCAACATTCCAGATGTGTCGCGCGGATAAGCTCGCAATTTTCTGTCCATTCCAGCCTGCGTACAAAATACATAGTCGGTACTTCAAATCATGGTAGGCTCTGGTGGCAGGTGAGTGAAGTGAAAAACGAGATTGGAGTGCCAGCGAAATTTATTGATTAAGATTCAAATCAAAATATATTGCCATTATTATTGTCTTAAATATGTGCATATTATTTCGCGATAGTTTTATTTCATTTCGTTCGTCCGTTCGCGAGTGCTCGGTGCGATGCTGTGAAGGGTGGAATGTGTGAAGGTACCTTACTTGAGCAAGCATAACAGTGTTCAGTGGGTGAGCATGTTCTTTATGGGGTTTCCTCACATTTGGATGGCCCGTTTGCCCGTGCGTGTTTGCTTTGGGGTCCGAAAAGAAAGATACCGTGATTTAAAAATAAATTTTATCTAAATCACATGCTCTGAAAAAGAACATAAATTAAAGTCGGTGAGCCACTAGCGGTTGTATTTGAACAGTTCATGATGGTGTCGTTTGGTTCAAGGGATGGTGGTTTATGGAACAACTGGATGAGGACATCTGTTAGAATTGAAGGGAGTATAAGTGGAGAGATAAGTTAAATAGATCATTCCTAATTGTTCAAGCCAGCTTTGACAAATTGCATGAGTTGTACTAATGCATTAAGATGAGTTGGTTAACACACTAATTCAACCATCCGCAAGGTATTCGTTTCGCCGACAATCAAAATCATCCGTCATCCATTTAGTCTCTGACTAAACCACGTACGTGCAGGAGATCGTGGTTGACAAAAATGATCCCAGACTAGACCATACACTACGAACAATTTTATCGATAAAATTAGAATACCATCCGATCGAACATTGTTGTAGATCTTTCTGAATGGGAGAGAGTAGGTCAGTAGCTAAAAATAGTGAGAACTATTTCCGAAACATTGTTTACAGAAAACATAAAAGCGCTCAACGAAGAGTGCCGAAGCAACAATGTAAGACATCGGCAAATTGCTGCCAATCGCAATCAATACAACGTTGGTAGATGAAAAAAACGTCACCTCAATACTAGCCTACAACGATGGCAAGTGGTGGTAGGCCAGTGAGCGAATAAATTGTTGAAGCAAATGTCTTCCCAACAAACATCGAAGTTGAGTATCTTTTTGATCAAACAAATTTGGAGAACTTGTTCAACTTTTTCTTCTAGAAAGCTGAATAACTTTTCCAATTTTCGATACTAATGTTTGTTGGTTTAAAACAATCTATGGCATTTCCTGAATGGCTATTACCTGGAATGACTCGTTTTCTGGAAAAACTCGTTCCCCGGAAGAGATAAAGGATAATTCCCGATAAATTTGTTATTCCAGGATGTTTTTTTGAACCGTTTGAATATGAAAACTAATAAACTACACACATACAAACAAAAGGTTTGACCATAAATAATATTATCTAATTCAAATCACATTCTAACTTCAAATAATTCGAGAAGAACAACAACAATTTTGAGCGATAATGAGGCATAGGAAAAATGTGAAATCTTTACGATGATGACTATTGTACATTATTACATATAGATTTTAGATATAAAAAAATCACATTTAAAAATTATTCAACAAGTTATTGCAATCAGAGTTAGCGTGAATTTTGTAAATTTTGTAGCAATTTAAAAAAGAACAATCACATCATCGAATTAAATCACATAACTTCATGCTATACGAAAAGTCTAGCTTTTATAAGAGGTATTGTGACGTTCGGTCTCGTTTTCTAGAAATAGAAATAAACGCATATGACGCATTATATGCGACAACTTTGTTTTCGTCGGTCTACGAGTATATTTTTCAAATCAAGATGCATGGACTTACTCCAATAATATATCAAAGAATTAGCTGGTAAACTAATGCGAGTGAACCATTTTGTCAGTCAACTTCAAACTTTACTGTTTTTTTTTTTGTATTAACTAAGTGATAATATTTGAACAGACAGACATATGCATAACAGACATATCAAAACTCAATGATAGGACTACGAGAAAAAGGTGTTGCTGAAAATAAAACCTGATCGATATCGAAACTTCAGAAACTATAGAAATTATGGAGATTATGTTATGAAAAATACCGTTTAGAAAAGATTTATGAAAATATCCATCAGGATACAGACAAGTTTAAGCAACTATCGTGATGACTTAACACTGTGCAATGCAGAAAAAGTTTTATGACTCGTAGAAGCTGCCTTTTACATATAGTGTGCGTATTCGGCATCCATTCCCGAGAAGAAGAGTAGAATAATCTTCATCCTTAGTGAAATTATGGCTTTGACAAAACAAATGGTCAACCTGCGGTTGCCGGTGATGTCAATTACGTTGAAAACTTCCCTAAATACTCTAATTAGAACCTGTAATAATTTTAATGTATGAAAATTGGAAATATCCTTCTTATCAATATGCAACCCTAGGAGTAACAGCAATTTCTGCTAGAACCAAAGATGTGAAGAGAAAGTATTGATAGGTCCATAAGAGCATGGCAGATTTTGGAAATTGAATCGAAGTAAAGGGTGTTTCAATCAAAATTTGGTCAAACATTATGTGTGTGGTATGCTCGACTCACCAAAGTTTTTATTAATAATTTAAATTCTTTTTTTTCTAGTTCAGTTAATACAGAATACAGGAGACATATTCAGCAAATCTTCCTTTTACCGAATGCGAATTGACGGGTCTTACGTTTAACACCTGCCATACGATTTTGTACAGTCTCCTTGTCCACTTTATTTGCCGCAGAACGCCAGTTTGCCTTGAACTGTTTCTCGCTCACTACAGCTTTTTGAGTCTTCTTGAGGTTCCGCTCGACGATGGCCTCAATATTGTCTCGATTGGGCGGAGCTCTAGCTTGTTGGGAGGGTTCTTATCCTTGGGTACCACTTGAACGTTGTTCGACGGCATACCACTCCATGGCCTTTGTAATGGCAAGATGCCAAATCCATCCAAAATAAAACGGAAAAATTATGTTGCTTCAGGATAGGCAGTAGACGTTTTTGTAGGCACCCGCTCAGATAAATTTCCTGGTTGACGGTTCCGGTCGCAATGTAAACGTTGCTCTTTAAGACACGGGTACAGATGGCCTGCCACACCAGGATATTTCTTCGCGAACTTTGACAGTTTTATATGCTTGAAAATATCTGCCGTCCGGATGCCGGTGAAAATTTCTGTCCAGGAAGCTGTTTAAAGTCTGCCTAGACGTAAGTTTCATCGTCCTGTTCCAAGCAGTCAAATTTCGTCAGCATTGTCGTGTACAATTTTCGCAATCGTGCTTTTGGCCGACGTGTGTTTGTTTATCGTCACGATTTGGAGTCATCAATTTTTGTAAATCGACAGTCCAGCTCGTTTTTAGCTTTATCCACGGTTAAAGGCGCCACTCCCAGCTTTTTACGACATCTCGGACGGAGAGGTTGGGGTTCCGCTCGAAACAGCGAGCACTTTTAATACGTTGGTAACAGTTGATTTAGCCACATTCAACAATTTCGCCAATCTGGTATGAGAATAGTTTGGATTTTCGCCATGCACGTGCAAAGTGATGTTCCTCCTCTTCCTTCGATGACATTTTGATAACGGAAGTGCTAATCTCAAAATAAAAAAAAGGCATGATGCTATACGCACACATCTTCAAAATGAGGGGTGCGCAAAACTTTTGAAAGGAAATGCGTCAAGTTTAAATTTTGCGTTTAGCCAAATTTTGATCGAAACACCCTCTATTTCACTCACAGTGCTCAGACATGCTTAGGCAATATCTGATGATTCCTCCGTTGTATGCGAACTATGACAAGGCAACGCATTTCAACATATGTGACGCCACCTTACATGTTTATAATGAAATTTTCACACTAATCGAGATTAGAAAATCAAAAATATACGTTCAATATCAAATGTAAAGCATAAGGGGTAATGCGTAACACATTATTTGTTACGCGTGAAACATCCTTAAAAACTGTTGCAAACATGTTGTAAAACATGGTTAGTCTTCGTTTATGTGAATCCTCGTTGTCTGTTTGATGTTCTATCGTTTGAATTGGTTGGGACTAGGGTTGTGCTGCATGGTCAGTATCAAAGTCATAGTTTGTTTTCTTTGCAATGAATCTGATTTTGACTGGTAGAGGGGCGCGCCTTTGAAGATTGCTCTCAGGAGGGAAAAAAATACCTGTAATGTGCAGGAATGGCGATAGGTACTGTTCAATGATTAGTCGAAGTTCAACATCTTTGGAAGCGACGGAATGTACCGTGTACGACACTGACCGACCGACGCCGACGCTTGGATTCACAAAACTGCCAGAAAACTATGAATCATAGCAGAGGAAATGTGATATTCTAGGGAAGTTTTTCGTCGACCGGTCTGGGTCCGATTAATCGAATTGATATGAAATTGCATTTGTTTTGTTCAGGAAGCAAATACCTTGTTTTGTTCTTTCATAATATTAACATCGTTTGAAAATAAATCCTGTTTTGTTTTGTTCAAATTTGAGTTTTATTTATTTTGATCACCTGTATGCACTTATCTTTTCATTAATTCGCAACAAATTTTTACTGTACGATTTTATGATCGCCTGTTGTTGGTAACATTCGTTTTGTGCAACACTGTATATACCTACCAGTTAGGGAAATGCAGTTTAAACAAAGTTGTAGAATAAGTCAAGAGCTATAAACTATATTCATGGATTCAAGTTCTGAAAAAAGTTATCGGGTTACTTATCCAAATGACACGAAATTAGATTTTACAGCATGTATTGTGATTATTTAACAAAATAATCGAGCAAAGTCAGATATCAAGCAGATAACACGTTTAATTATCTGGTTATTATGCTTTTGATAACCAAATTTGTTATCGTTATGGTTGAATAAGCAGGCAACATAACACAATTAATAAAGGGTGATACGGTCAAAATTTAGTCAAGGGAAAACGCGTGTAAATCGGTGATCGTTTATTTTAAAAATCAAATTAAATTTCTTTTTCAAGTTCAATTAGTATAAAATTCAGGAAAAATATTCAGTTAGGCTTCCGCTTTTTCAAATCCGAATTGCCGGGCCTTACGCTTGACCCCTGCCATCAGATTTTGTACAGCCACCTTGTCCACCTTCTTCGCCGCAGAAAGCCAGTTTGCCTTGAACTGCTGCTCGTCCTTAGCAGTTTTTTTGGTCTTCTTTAGGTTCCGCTTGACAATAGCCCAGTATTTCTCAATTGGGCGGAGCTCTGGCGTGTTGGGAGGGTTCTTGTCCTTGGGAACCACCTGCACGTTGTTGGCGGCGTACCAATCCATGGCCTTTTACCGTAATGGCAAGATGCCAAATCCGGCCAAAACAGTACGGAACAACCGTGTTTCTTCAGGAAAGGCAGCAGACGTTTATTCAAACACTCTTTCACGTAAATTTCTTGGTTGACAGTCCCGGAAGCTATGAAAATGCTGCTTTTCAAGCCACAGGTACAGATGGCTTGCCAAACCAGATATTTCTTGGCGAACTTTGACAGTTTCGTGTGCTTGAAAATATCTGCTACCTTTCCCCTTCCTTTTGCCGTATAAAACTCCTGTCCCGGAAGCTGCTTGTAGTCGGCTTTGACGTAGGTTTCGTCGTCCATTACCACGCAGTCAAACTTCGTCAGCATCGTCGTGTACAGCCTCCGGGATCGCGCTTTGGCCGTCGTATTTTGTTTATCATCGCGATTTGGAGTCACTACCTTCTTGTAAGTCGATAGTCCGGCTCGTTTTTTAGCTCGATGCACGGTTGTAGACGATACACCCAGCTTATTTGCGGCATCTCGGAGAGATAGGTTAGGGTTTCGCTTGAAACTACCGGCAACTCTCTTTGTCGTCTCAGCGGCTTCCGGTTTTTGATTTCCCCCCGATCCAGACTTCCTGGCTGTCGACAAACGTTCCCCAAACACTTTAATTACATTTGTAACGGTTGATTTGGCAACTTTTAGCGATTTTGCCAACTTTGCGTGCGAGTAGCTCGGATTTTCGCGATGCGCGAGCAAAATTTTGATACGCTGCTCTTCTTGCTTGGACGGCATTTTGACAACTGAAGAGTGAATTCCAAAATCAAAATAGGAGCAACATTCTACACACACACACCTTCAAAATGAGGGGTGTTCAGGTTTTTTAAATGCAAAATTGAAAGAAATACGTCAAGTTGATATTGACCAAACTTTGACCGTATCGCCCTTTAACAAAACTTTTTTCCTTGGATATCAATTGTATAACATAGGGTATCTGTCCCTTGACTCAGCCTATTATGCAACCATCGATTACAGTTTTTATTATAACTCATATAGTTTTTAAGCTGTAAGCGAGATTCAACTAGTTATACACTTGCAAAGATAAGTTTGATAAGACATTTGGTAGTATGTATCACGAAAAGTTACACAACTCTTTTTATAAAGTCAGAAACATTCGAGGGATGTGGATTAAATGTCGGTCCATAGGCATATAATTGGGTCTATTTGTGGATGCACTCCAAATTGGATGTCTGTTCTCTGTGTTAGTATCTAATTTATTATAATAGCCAGCAATCACTACTATATCAGTGGATATTTTTATTTAGTGTATAGAACCGGATTTGACAGTTGGCAGCATCCCAACAACAGGAAATGACGTTCATGTAGCTGACTGTGCTATGAATTATGGAGCTTTGTGGAACCCATCGCTTTTGGGCTTCAGGAACGGCAAGAATCATCCAGTTGTACAATTGCCAACCAATTTATGTTGTACCGCGTTTGTCATAATGAGTCCAGTCTGAAAAATGATTTAATGAAAACCTGGCAGTCTCAACTGTGGAGCTCTAAGTCCTTCAACCGTTTAAAGTTTGATCATACGTTAATTTTCAACTTACCTGAAACGTTACATTTTGATGACAAAATTGTAGAGCGTGAATTCAGTCATTGTGTTAAATTCACTTACGACGGTATTCAATATTGTGGTAAAGAAAGTTGTGAAAAGTTAGGATGATTCCTTTGTAGAAATTGGAGTAAATTTTTATCATGTTATTATTGGCAATCGCGATTTACAGCAACATGTATTCTTTTAAAAGCTATCATTTGAAGTCAAAAAGTAGTAACTGAAATTCGGCGTTGCGTTAGCGTTTCGATTCAAAACTAGAATACAATTGTTAATTATATTTCGATTTGCAAGCCAAACTTAACTGTATCTTTTAATACTCATTACAGTACAGAAAAAAACACATCAAAGTATGGAACTTGAAAAGGCTGGTTTTTGCATTAACAATGTTAATTTATCAAAATGTACATGACTTTTCATTGTGATAACTACTGTAAACTAAAAATGTTAACATCAAAGGCATTTGATTGACAAAATGAATACCAGATAACAGAATGAGTTATCGTGATGTTATCTGGCAGTTATTCTGCTTTGCTCGTGTATGCATTTGGCATTATGTCCGATAAAACTAACATCTTGGATAGTTTTAAACAACTTTCTGGACTCGCTTTGTAAACTGCTATGGTCTGAAATTCAACACCTTAATATTTCAGTATAAAAGCTGTCAAAATTTTCAACGGGTTTTCGGTAAGAGAACGGTTGGAAGTGCTGTAGCTGCTTTCTGTAGCTGCTTTTTACATAGTCAAGTGATTCAATTTTTATAGTGTAAAATTCCATGAACAATATTCAAGTTGAAATTTGTATATAAAGCAATTGGGTCTTTCATGATGTATTTCTATATGAGATGAGTGAGACCTTATAAAAACCAGCACAGTCTTATACGCAGTTAAGTTCTTGATCCATTTATATTGGATCAGTCTATAAAAGCAAATGAGTCCTATACAAATAACATACAGTGGAAGATGCGTTGGAAAGTTGTATTCCTTGATTTTATGATGCAACATAGAGACTGATATGCTTTTATGGTAAGTTATTTGAATTGTAAATTTTTTTGTCCACAACTATTTTATTTGGAACAATAGAAATTTTCAATATCCCAGTACATTTACTAGTGCAAACAAAAACAAAAATATATGTGTTAATTGAATCTAAAGTTCAGTATAGCCGTGAAATTTTCATTTTGACTTAACATTTTTTTATATAAATCATTTATGCTAAAAATTTCCACTGTTCCTTTAACAACTATATAACGGGGATTGCCTATGGGGGTAGCCTAAGGCAGTCAAAGGATTTGTTGACTGGACAAGGATTTGTGGAGTCGCCAGTCCCTTGTCATACGAAGACACGCGGCCTTCTGGCCGTAGTCTTCGGAAGGTCCTCGCTGAGATCAGCTGACCCTGCTACAAGAAGCCATCACGTAGGCTATTCTCTCAGAACAACCTGCTGAGAGTAGTTCTGCAGCCATAGGTAATCCTTGCACTGATGGTGGGTTCTTATCACACATCACATCACATAAAAGCTGTCAAAATTTTCTGTAAAAGTACCTTGTTTGGCAAACAATTTTTTCGTGTTGCAGAAGCATACAGTCTTTCATCAACACTGGCACGATTCACAAGGAAATTAACCGGAATGATTATTTGCAAAAATAATGTCTGCTTTTCGGTAGCATGATGACAGCACTTTTTATTGGTTCAATTTGACATGTGGTCATTAGGCTGAAACCCCAATGGTGTAATACGAAGCCAAGTAAGTAAACCTTCCAAAAGTCTTGAGTTACGCCCAATCGAAGCGGGAACTTTGCAGGAAGAAGCAGTAGGTTTAAAATGTAAAACATTTCCAACAAATCCGATCCAGAGCTGTTTGGACGATCATTAGGGAATCTGTAGAAAGCCTAATAGGGTAAAGTGAAGCGGAAATTTTGAAAAGGTTGTTATCAATGCAGAGTAACCATGTTTTAAATGTGTGAATTTGTAAACCATATCCCACACATACTCTAGTGTGTTTCACTAATGATTTGGAATGGCCAGACTGTTTCGAATCTAAGTCAAAGGTGCAAATTGATGCTACCATTGCAGTATTCACTCCTACTCGGGACGCCGCTGGGTTCAACGTGCGGTACCAAGTATGCAGCCACCCGAGCGGCTTGAGCCGATAAAGTGGTGTGTACCAAAATTACCGATGCCAAATCCGATTCAATCAACAGGCAATCAAATGGCACCGTATAAAAAGCATGTTCCACCTCATTACCCGTTTAGATCGGCTTTCGAACGCGTAAGTGATAACATCCTTCATTCAGGCATACTGCAGAGAGAATCATTTCAAAAATAGGCCTTACCTTGAAAGGTATTAATGGTTGGTGAATTTGGTCGCAGACTTGGTGATCGAAAAGCTATAGCATTCGATTGTGTGGTAGTTCTATTGAATAGAGTGGAAGGTGGTAATTAGCTGCGCAATTTCCAATATTCAGAACGGAAAATGGTACTCTGCATGGAGGAATAAGAAGAAAATTGTTGGTTTCAAGTGCTCAACGGTGTCTGGAGGTGAAGTTGTGCTCAATGAGATGTGTAGTTATGGACTTTTTAAAAAAGCACAGACGCGATTAGAGCTCAAAAGAGAAGCCTACAGTCACAAGACAATTGAAAAAGTGGCATGAATGGACATCAGTGTTTCGATTGTGGCCTGTAGAACAGAAAAAAAAACAACATGAGTTCGGCAATCTTCTATTCAGATTCATGTTTCTTAGTTAAACAAACACAATTTTAACACGATGATGGTTCAGGATTTTTCTACGTATGTCGGTGTGCATAAGCGAAGATTTTTCAATGATGTTTAAAGTAATTTAAACGCATTTGGTAACGAACCAACCCAGGTGGCTGAAAGTTACATGAAATGTAATAATAAGCAAGAAAAAACGTCTTGAAAGAGATTGATTGCAAACTGAAAATGATTGAAAATTTCTTGCGAATCATTACGCAACTAGTGTGTGGTATAACTCTTAAGTAATCGACGTTAATTTAAACTTCCAATGTGGTTGATAAAATAAATTGATCTCCGATCATAAATTTATATGGTGCACATTTGTGCCATGCCTTACAACATTATTTCCATTGAGTTGTTCAAACCAGTATTTATTCAAAAAGGATGTATGTAAAATTTTTTTTTTTTTTGATTTTCTAAGAAATCGATTGACTTTTCAACAAAAAAAATGATTCAGCCTGAATTGTTACACAGCCAGAAAAGTTTGTAAGAGAATTTTTCCACTTATTTTGCTATTTAAAGAGGATCCTATAAATGCTTAATTGGATGTTAACTACTCATTTGTGGTGTTCCATTTTGGTATTCTCAATCATGCCATATTATCCAAAGAATAACTGTGCTTTAATAAAAGTTGATGCAAATGCTACGCTTTCAACGTTTTTACACTTCATATGGCACTGAAAACTGTGAAAATGATTTAGTATCCAAAAATGATGACAATTTGGAATTGTTTGCTGAATCAGTGTTCATTAGTCGTTAAAAGTGAGCAATATGCGTTCTTTTCTTCGCTTTTCATTCAGCGTATGCACATATTAGAAATAGTGCATATTATCCAATCCTTACGAAAGAGTTTACCTATAATTTCTGTATTTCGCAGGTAAACCTGGTAGAAACGAATATTTTGACACTCTAAATTGGTTGGAATAAACGTAATTAACACAGATCAATGGAGTTGTGCGAATTTTTGACGTATAACAACAAAAGTTGTTTAGTTCAGAAAACTATACATCAAGGTTTATATCAATCAACGTATCAACCAGTTGTTGCACTAACCTCAAATTTCTTAGAAATAGTCATCTAGTTCATTTGAAATCCATATAGTAACGGTTATCGCTTACAATATTCAATTTAAATCAAAGAAACCTAATGGAAAATGACTGAGATATTAAGCATTCAAAAGCGGACCATGTTCGTGATGCTCGCATTTGTGGTACTCGTAAAGTGTACCGCTAAATAGAAAACTAGGACGCAGTGTTCTGGTGCAAAATGTCCATTCATGAAACCCTCTGCGCTTCTTACATATCGTACAGGAGCGTTTCACTTCTTTTGTCAAAATGATCCGCATTGTATTCAAAAATTCAGGACCAAAACACGATATTTTGCAAAAATCTACCACCAAACCGGAATTGAAACAATCTTGCAAGAAGGTATGACGAAGCAGGTCAAAATAGCGTGACACCCAATCGTAAATAGACAGATCGCGCAAACAACCATTCCGATGCGCCGACTGATTTGATCGCATTCCTTCTTCGTCACACACAGCCACCGTGCAGTGCATCGGCGTAAGCAAAAAGGGGAAAAAACACGCACTCAAACACTTTGCCGAACGCATGCCAGTTGGCAAAAGGCCGAAATGTAGCCACAAAGTAACAATGTAGGCACCCGCTGACAGAAATAGAAATACCGTAACGCAACTTTGTCACAGCCTTCTTCGTTATCGGCGAGTTTTGGCAAGCCTGTCGCACGTTCTGCGAGCGTTCGAAGCGTTTGAGTGATGCTGCAGGTATGTGATCGATTGAGCGAATTGCGAAGAGAAGAAAGGTTGAAGGTACCGATGGTTAAATGAGTACACGGCCAGCCCTTTTAACTCAGTTGTGAGTCGTTTTTTCCTCACTTTCGTCAAAAGTGGAGACACTCAAATTTAAGGAAATTTGACGTTACTCCATTTTGGGTAAATTTGAATGAGCGTGCTTGCTTTCGTAAGAATTTTTTTACATTGTTGAGCAAGTGAGTGGTGACGACACACTACCATAACATTTCTTTTGTGGAAATAACGGAAAGGATTTATTTAAAACGTATGTTGAGTTTTTCGTAGAATGCAACTGACTCATAAGCTTCTCATTGCTTAGCCCTTTCCTTCCAAAGAAGATTCTCGATGTTTTGGAATGCAAAAATACGTTCTTTTATATAGAAAAAAAGTAATTCCATACTCTGCTCCGTTCTGTCCTATGAAGTACTTAGAATGGAAAAAATGTGTGAATCACTTGGTAGTTCTAACATGACTGATAAAATGTCCACGTTGAAGACGAACTGGGACGAGGTGACCAGATCACTAGGTAGTTCCAAAATAAATAGTTTTGGGAACTTTTCGGGTTTGAAGGTTGAATTTGCTTGAGTACATCCTGATGTTGTCAGATTCCGTCATAAACCACTTTGATTTGACCAATTTGATGGTAGTGCCGTAACTTAGCCAAAGATTTTTCATTAGGGCCTATCTGACAAACGTAAGCAATGGCTTCTTCCGTAAATTTCTCGTGGCACAAAGGCTAACCATGTAAGCCTCCAATTCTATCGGAGAGGTGAACTCTTCCTCTTCAAAATAACCGTGGTGGATTGATGAGGCGAATTTTCAATGACGAGAAGAAGCCATTGTTTGCGTTTTTCAAGCCCTAATATTTTGAATTCTAAAGCTTAGAGTCAATTGTCTGAAAAAGATATTTATTCGTTTTTCCGAGCATCTTATTTTGCAGAGCTTCAGGTTCAGCCTATATTTCTTGTTTAGGAGGTCTTACTCTATTCTTGATGTTTTTAGTTAAAATGTTTAATTGTTTAGATTAATTTAGTGCAAAAACATGTTATCCCTTTTAAAAAATTACGCTTGCGCATAAATGACCCCGTTAAAAATGATGGGTCCACTAAACCGGAAGCGTGTGCACAGTATCATCCAAACCAAAGATTATATGTGCATGATATCGGCTTCTCTCAATGCCGAGTAAACGCCCTACAACAACGTGGTTGCTTCGCGCCGACAGCAGCAGGCTACAGGCCATGCTGCAGGTGGCAGTGTTGTTAGGAAAAACAGTTCAATGAGCCGTTCGTTTGGATTGTAATCAATTTTAGCTTAATAACTTTTTCCACAATCGTCGGATCGCTTTGCGGTCTTGCAAGAAAAGTTTTCTTGGAAAATTTCCAAGAGGAAAATTGGGTTCACTTATTTTTAGATGGCAACGGGTTACCTCACCAGATTATTCTATGTAAAAGTAAGTTTTCCCATATAAAATCCTATGTAAAATTAAAACCTCGTGCGCAAAATTATAGTTTCACCGATCGAGCTGAAACTTTTCACAGTTATTAAAGGACCCAAAAAACTTCCAAAAATTAAAAGGGAGCTGGAATTTGAATTTTGACCCAGGCTAGTGATCAATCTGGGCAAATGACAACCCAGTTGGATGTATGCCACCACACATTGATTGTACTGTTCTAGCATACCAACATCGCTCGCCATACTGTGTTCTATGTATTAAAACCCCGGAATGCTAAGTTTCTTGATTCACTCATCCGGGATATTGTCTCTTGATCCTTCGGCAATGAAAAAAAGTACCGGCTAAGGAATTCCCTGCAAATCGACTTCAGAGAGATGTCTTCACATGTTCATTCACCCGACAATAGAACCTTGGAACTGTTAACCTCTTCGCTAGCACGAAACCATGCGCTAGCTTCTCAAGTCTTTGTGTATTTACCGTACTATAATTGGTGCTAAGGTCTTAATTTGGATTCAGCAGGCCTTTGCAACCTACCAAAATTAAGTTTAATTCCAGCCGTATAGCCCTTCGCCTGGCTTCGTTGATAAAGCTACATTAAAAACTGTTTTGTCTACCTACACCTCCTCTATGTTTCTTCAAAGCCGAAATTCGTAATAAGTGGCCCACTAGACGGTTGTTAAAACAAGTTAGTAAAACATTTATAAGACCATCGAAATTTTGAAAATATTCCATCGAATAACGATATGACCACTTGAAAACCTTCATAAGACCTATTGGCTGCCATGGAAACCATGGAAACGGACAAATGGCCACAAATGTTGAACTTCACTGTGATATCGTGGTTGTTGATTTTTGTTGTTCTGCTTTGTTCAATTCTCTGCTCTTCTGATTCATTTCGCAGTAATTAATATCTAAGGAAAAAGTTCTAGTGTTGCGGTAAATTTCGTTTGATAGTCGTTTGATATTCAAAACAAACTGAGTTCTTACAGCGTATCATGATCCAAATCAAATGTTTATTATAGTTTTATAATCAGAGTCAAAAAAATCTACGCCTAGATGATTATGCGAGGTCATAACAAGCAAAACAAAATTTAAACATTGAATATATTCGATTATTTAATCATTAATTTCCCGGAAAATGATGGAAATTTCTGTTGTAAAACAAGTCTTGATTGTAGAAATGTAGACAACGTAATTATTTTATTTAAATCTAATTTATCTAAGTCTACTGATCACGGACTACTCGATCCTCAGCACTCCTCCCTAATCCATGATTCCAATTAGCAGCCTTTGCTTGACTAGGTTGATCGGTGGAAGAGGCTTGGTGAAACCATCTGCTGCTAGATCGTTGGCGTTCACATACTGTAGATCGATGATGTCCTGCTGTAGTGCGTCATGAACGAAGTGGTACCGTATATCCACATGTTTCGCCCTAGGATTATACGAACCATTTCTGACGATACTGATAGCAGATTGATTATCGCACAACATGGTTATCTTCTGCTCTTCGAGTATAAGTTGCTGCAAATTCCTTAGCCACAACGCTACTTGGATGAATCTCGATAGCGCCATATATTCAGCTTTCCAAGACGATAGCGCCACCATCGGTTGCCTTTTCACGCTCCATGAAATAGCTCCTCCTTGTAGAACAAAGACATATCCGGTTGTTGATTTTCTTGTATTGGGGTCTCCTTCCCAATCTGCATCGGTATAGCCGACCACTTGTGAATTTTCGTCCTTCTTGTATACCAGCTGGTTACAACAGTCTTTTTGAGGTACCATAAGACTCGTTAGACCGCATCCCAGTGCCTTCGTCCCGAATTGCTGCTATACTGGCTGACTGCGTTAGCACAGTAAGCGAAGCAAATACCAAGTCGAGTTGCCTGGGTCAAATAAAGCAAGCTTCCAACCGCTTCTAAGTGTGGAACCTTGGTCATTTCGTCCTGTTTCTTTGTCGACGTCGGACACATTGACTTATCCAATCGCTCGCTTAGCTGGAATGGTGTAGGTACATGATGGCACTTCTTCATCTGGTACTTCTCCAACAGCTCCTCGACAGCTCCTCTCCTGGTCAAACGTTAATTCTCCACGTTCCATGTTACGCGAGACTCGACGACCAAGTGAGAACTTTGCTTCCCAGATGTTCTTCATCTGGAAGCAGCTGCATGAGAACTTTTTCAATTTCCTATTCGTCTTCCGATAGTTGGTGAATTTTTCCTCCGAGTAACTTGAAATACAGGCAAGTATCTGTTTTAGACTGCTCCAGACCAAATTCTCGTTGGGCCGCATACAACTGTTTGTTCCAGACCCTGCTGGACAGCTTCAGGCCGTACAGCGCCTGGCGAAGTCTGCAAACCATGACTTGGTCACTTGTGAATCCTTCTGGCATCTGCATAAAAATCGTTTCATCGCCAAGCTCGCTCTGAAGGAACGCCGTGACCGCATCCATTTGATCGATCTGCAAATCGTGCTTGACTGCAAGAGCCATCAAAAATCGAATCATCAAATAGCGCACAACCGAAGACCCACTTGTTGCGAATCGCCTTATGCCCCTCCGGCAAATCGTCCATCACCCGAGTTTTATTCCGATCGAGATCTCCTCGCACATCGCCTCCATCCATTGATCTGTCGTCATTGTGCTCGTCAGAATCTGAGAAAGTGTTTTGGACAGTAACGGAACTATGAAAAATGTATTCTGAATACTTGCCTGAGGGATGGCGCTCCCGAAAGCTGCGCCTGAACCCTTGCACTTCCTATCTCACTTCCTGGTCTATCTAGTTGCGGTAGGAGCACTGTATCGTCAACGACATCATCGAAGTTTGCTCTATCAACACTGATGTCTTGATCTGGTTCCTCTGGCTCAATTGATTCTGCTTCAACATCATGATTCGCTTCTTCTTGTTTAGGCAAACCCAACTCGATCTCCAAAAACTCGGCCGGTTCGCTCGGTATGGCCTCCAGTCCAGCGCTGCACCCTTCGTCGATGATGATTATGTCACGGCTAATGCTGACGTCACGGGTATCTGGATCATACAATCTGAATCCCTTGGTGTCTTCGGCATAACCGTTGCTTAGATACGTGCACCATTGCTGCAGAACCATATATTTTCAGATATCCAACGAATGCCCGTCCACGCTTCTTCAGGTGTCATTCCGTCCAACGTCCTTGTTGGAATACGGATGGCAATGTAGACAGCGGTATTCACCGCCACGGCTCAAAATTCTTACGGTAGCTTGACAACGTTCAGCATACTTCTTACCCTTTCCATTATCATTCGATTCATGCGTTCGGCAGTTCCCGCCGCATGCTCGCTTTCATGGTTCCCTTCACGTATTCTCATCTATTATCGCTCCACAGTATCTTCATTTTTTGCCGGTCTGTCGCTCAGCCATGCTCTTGAACTCTTCGTGAGCTTCTTTCACTTGATTCTTGAATTCCATCGTGTAGATAAAACCTTCCTTGTAGCGTCATCAATATAGGTGATAATATATCGGCTCCCTCCGATTGATGCCGCACAAATCCGAGTAAACGCGTTCCAGTAACTCCATCGATCTTGTATTGCTGGTAGGAAACGAATCTCGTGCATGTTTCCCTTTAATGGATGCCACGCATTGTACTTCACCCACCTTCTTCAACTGGAAACCGTTCGTCATCTGCATCAGTTTCTTCATACTCTGCATGCTGATATGGACAAATCTCCTACGGGTGAAGATCAGGACTGTTAGCGGACACGATTCAGCCACCGTTGGATTCAATTTGAAGGGAGACAAGGCACTGCTTGCTTGGATCTCAAACTTCTCTTTTTCCGGAACATCCTCAAGTTTCTTAGGTAAAATGAACCGGTGTTTTCGGCTGTTGGAAACATCATCGATGCTGAACAGGCTTTCGTCGGAGCATAGGTCAATCTTATTTTCCTTCTTCAGCAAAGAAAGCTATTTCGTCAAACGAGTCGCTAGTAGTTCTTTTAGCCACTCCGTAGTCAAGTTGCGTTTCACTCTAAAGCTTAGCTCTGGAAGATGTGTGCAAGTATCTTAATAATTCTTCGCATGGATTTTTCAGTAATGTTGGCTTCCTTGGCAAGTTTCCTTATGAAACGTACCGGGTTCCGAGTAATCTTTACACGGACCTATTTGATCCACTACTCGGCATTCTCTGCTTAGGCCCATCGTGTAAAGGCTTTTTAATACGATAATCTGTGGCCAAATGACATCCTCCTCAATATATCTCCTGGGGCGTCTTCTAGGCGGACGGCAAACTCTTAATCGGAAAATTGCAATAGTAAAATTCAAACGTTCTGATGCAGCTCTTAAAAGTCAATATAAACAAAAACACAGATACAAGCTATTAATTGAATAAATTAAACCAATATTGAAGTTAAAACATTGTCTCATTTTTTTCTGCCACACCCTGTAAACTAAGTTTTGGTAGACAACATAGAATTTAGCCACTAGACGGATGCAAATTTCCAAAATCTTGCACCAGTCAACAAACATCACCCTTAATAGTATGTCAACCACTGTTTTGAAATGATTTTCTACGGCAGAACTTGAAGCCATCACACTTACGTACAATATTTTACAAACGACAGCCATTCTTCCATTGCAGAAAGGGCGCCACTGAGGCTTGAAGCGTTTCTCTACGAATCCAATTTTAGCGTATCTCTCACTAGCCCCCCTTGTCCCCCGTCTCGACCAAAAGTAAGATAATCCAAACCCCAAGATGCCAAAGCCAGTAGTGCAAGTGGGAGGTGATCCCGATCCATCCGAATGGCTGTTCATTTCGGAGGAGATGAAGCGTATCGATCAGAGCAAGCCGTACGACGCGAAGAAAGCCTGCTGGGTTCCAGACGATGCGGAAGGCTTTGTGCAGGGTGAAATCAAGGCAACGAAGGGTGAACTGGTCACCGTTGCCCTGCCCAATGGTGAGGTAATGTATTGTGATACCAACGATTGCGGAAATGGCCACTATCAGCGGGAACTAACCGATGGTTTATTTCTTTTTCTCAGACTAAGGACTTCAAGAAAGATCTGGTGGGTCAGGTGAATCCACCCAAGTACGAAAAATGCGAGGATATGTCCAACTTGACATATCTTAACGATGCTTCTGTCTTGCATAACCTACGAGAACGATACAGGGCCCGACTTATCTACGTAAGTACCTAGGTCTATCCCCAAATCCCCCTCTAACGTTTCTCTACAACACACGCAGACCTATTCCGGCTTGTTCTGTATTGTCATCAACCCGTACAAGCGTTGGCCGCTGTATACGATGCGTGTCGCCAAGATGTACCGTGGTAAGCGTCGTAATGAAATCCCACCCCATCTGTTTGCCATCTCTGACGGTGCCTACGTCAACATGCTGACCAACAAGGAAAACCAGTCTATGCTGATTACCGGTGAATCTGGTGCTGGAAAGACTGAGAACACGAAGAAAGTCATTGCGTACTTTGCCACCATCGGTGCGTCAGGCAAGAAGGATACCGAAAACAAGCCCTCCCTGGAAGATCAGGTCGTCCAGACCAATCCCGTACTGGAAGCCTACGGTAACGCCAAGACCGTCCGTAATGATAACTCTTCCCGTTTCGTAAGTTGTTTGTGATAACTTGGTACAACTGGGTGGAACTCAGATCGTTTTATGTTTTTCTACATCGGATAGGGTAAATTCATCCGTATTCACTTCACCGCATCCGGTAAGCTGGGTGGTGCTGATATTGAGACATATCTACTGGAGAAAGCTCGTGTAATTTCCCAGCAAACCTTGGAGCGCTCGTATCACATCTTCTACCAGATGATGTCCGGCTCGGTGAAGGGATTGAAAGGTACGGATTAAATACATAGATGAACGCTTTCACGAACTACAAGTTTCACTCACCTTCAGATATGTGCTTCCTGTCCAACGATATCTACGATTATTACAACGTTTCCCAGGGTAAAGTCACCATCCCCAACGTCGATGATGGTGAAGAATGCAGACTGACTGATGTAAGACTGCACTGCATCAAATGGCGAAGATAGCTACTACTGTATTCTCTCATTTTTCCTCCAATATTAGGAAGCCTTCGACATCTTGGGTTTCACTCAGGACGAAAAGGACAACATCTACCGAATCACGGCCTCCGTCATGCATATGGGTGGCATGAAGTTCAAGCAGAAGGGTCGCGAAGAGCAGGCTGAGGCCGATGGCACGGAGGAAGGTGACCGTGTTGCCAAGTTGTTGGGTTGCGTCACTGAGGATCTGTACAAGAACTTGCTGAAGCCTCGTATTAAGGTCGGTGCCGAGTTTGTCACCAAGGGTCAGAACAAGGACCAGGTCACTAACGCCGTCGGTGCCCTTTGCAAGGGTATCTTCGATCGTCTCTTCAAGTGGCTGGTTAAGAAGTGTAACGAGACGCTGGATACCAAGCAGAAGCGAGCTCAGTTCATCGGTGTGCTGGATATTGCTGGATTCGAAATTTTCGACGTGAGTATTAAATGGAGACCCTTTCTAGTTGGAAACGTTCAAGTGAATTTTCGATTTTCTCTAGTACAACGGTTTCGAGCAACTTTGTATTAACTTCACCAACGAGAAGCTGCAGCAGTTCTTCAACCATCACATGTTTGTCCTGGAGCAGGAAGAATACAAAAAGGAGGGTATCAACTGGGCCTTCATCGATTTTGGTATGGATTTGCTGGCTTGCGTTGAATTGATTGAAAAGGTTTGTGAATTGTTTATGTGATAGCGAGCCAAACTAATCGAAATGTTATCTTCTAGCCCATGGGTATCCTGTCAATTCTGGAGGAAGAATCTATGTTCCCGAAAGCAACTGATCAAACCTTTGCTGAGAAGCTGATGACAAATCACTTGGGCAAGTCCGCCCCATTCATGAAGCCAAGACCCACGAAACCAGGTATCCCGGCTGGTCACTTTGCCATCGGCCATTACGCTGGTGTAGTCACATACAATATCACCGGATGGTTGGAGAAGAACAAAGATCCTCTTAACGACACGGTCGTAGATCAGTTCAAGAAGGGTACGAACGCACTGTTGGTGGAGATCTTCGCTGATCATCCCGGACAGTCCGGTGAACCAGCTGGTGGCGGCAAGGGTGGACGTGGTAAGAAGGGTGCTGGTTTCGCCACTGTCTCTTCATCGTACAAGGAACAGCTGAACAACTTGATGCACACTCTGCAATCGACCTCGCCTCACTTTGTCCGTTGTATTATTCCCAATGAACTTAAGCAGACCGGTCTCATCGATGCCCATTTGGTTATGCATCAGCTGACCTGTAACGGTGTGCTTGAAGGTATCCGTATTTGCCGTAAAGGTTTCCCCAACAGAATGATGTACCCGGACTTCAAGCAACGGTATGTTTATACGCTTTAAGAGGGAGGATGAGTTTGACAGATTATATTTTCAGTTACCTTATCTTGGCCCCAGCTGCCATGGAGGCCGAAGCTGAACCAAAGAAGGCAGCTGAGAGGTGTTTCGAAGCTATTCAGCTAGATCCGGACTCCTACCGTATTGGTCATACCAAGGCGAGCAAATATGAACCATTGTTTGATTGTATCCCGAGCTGTGTCGTCTTTGTCACTTGTTGATGTTGACCAACCCTACCAACTCCGTGGCGTCTTTTGTGATTGTCCTGTATGCTTCACTTGTGATTGTCCAATATGAGTGGTGATTGTCGTTCTGTGGAGTTTTACAGGAAAGAATGTTGTCACCTCATAATAGCTCAACTGCAGAATATCTGGAACTGTGGTAAGCTATACTGTGGCATTCAGCACCAACAAATTTATAAATATTGCAAACTAATTGACAGGATGCTGAATGGTATCGGTAAAAAAATATTCAAAAAAAACAATACATTCTTACACAATTGGATTTCCAAGAGCATCACCATAAAACTGCACCTGATTCTAGGCATTTTTGAAGCTGTTTTAAAAATTGCAAAATAAGAGACGAACCAGGCTAACACTTATCGCTACTTCTCATTTTTTTTCCTGTTCTTTACCTTTTCTTCTTCATTTTCTTCATTTTTTTCCTTCTCCTGACTACTTCAATAATTTTCCTATTCTGTATTTTCTTCAATTATTATGATGAACTGAATTTTTTCTTTCCGTGGTTCTACTACTTCTTTCGTTTCATCTGCTCTTCATACTGCCTTTTAACAATATATTTATCTGCTGTTTTTTTTTTATAATTTCCTTTTTTTTGTTTCTGCATTTGTTTGTTTTTCTTCCTTAATGTTTTGGTGTTTTGTTCTGCTTTTTAATTGTTTTCTTCAATAACTATTTCATACTCGCAGTAAAGTTCTTTTTGTTAATCCTTTACATCTGCTTCTTCTGTGTAGTCTCACTTGCGCATTCGTACATTTGACGCTCAACTTTACCAAATCATGATGTGAAAAATAATCTTTCGACCCCCGCGATTTTTTTGTTGTTTTTGAAATACTAGTATTAAGATATGCACCTAGGAGTTTATGCTCCTCAGCTTTGACTCTCTCATCTCAAAGCATCGCCTATCTCACTGTCGGTATATTGCTTGCTGTACAGCTCTTAGTGTGTCTTCCACTGGAATCGGAAGTTCGATGACCAGTTGCCTTTTCTTTTTTGTTTTGTACGGGAAGAAAAATCTGCCATCAGACTCCTGAAGAATTGAGGGTCCTAAACCCATTAAAAATCCTTCCATGCTTTCCTGCTTTCGGTTGCGCTGACCTAAGTATTCAAGTCTCGTATGATAATCATGTCATCCTGGTTTGGGAATCTTCTCGCTGCGAATTAAAAAGTGCGAGTTATGTTCGTTGATAATGCTGAAGGTGAAGAACCGACCTTGATCCTCAACCTGCATATTCTTTCGTTGATTGGTCACCACCCATCTGCATTTCGCCCATCACTATGAAAATGGTTCTCAGCTCACGAGTCGTGACATATCTCTGGTGGACGGTATTTTTTTTAAATAGTATAGAAAATTTGCAGATAGACACTTGAAGAAGTAAGGCTGTGGGGTTGAGGTTGCCAACTCCTCGACCCTCTAAAAACCCACCGTTGCCCTTAGCTTCGTGCGCTTCCGGGACCACCTTCGGTATTACTTCAGGGATGAGGCTATTGTGCTCTTAAGCACACACTGTGTATAACTTCTTAGGATTTTGGTAGTTAGGCGGTCTCTGTGACCTGGCGTTGGTCTTCCCGCCATTTCGAGGACAATCTGGGAGGTTTTGACACATCCTCTGGACAAGATTGTCCGAAGTCGTGTACATGCAGAGGACTGTGCAACCCCATATTTGTGCAGATACTGTCGAAAGCAGCCATGGCCTGACAGAATCTGAGTGAAGTGAAAATTCACTTCTCCATGACACCTACCGACCCACCTGGATGGTTCCGGGATTAGTCGGTGGGTCCACCGACCTTTGGTGGAGTTGTTCCATTCACTCTGTCAATCAACCGTCGATGCAACTCAACTGGTCTTTCGACTACCTCTTGTTCCACGTTGCTCGAAGCGCTCTATATCCTCTTTTATGACGATACCTACACCCAAAAATTGAAATTGTAGCAAAAAATGCCAAATTGCAATTTTGCAGTTTTTGCAATCATATCTTGAGAAATCCGCATGATTCTGAAAAGGCAAATTTGCCCATCATGTTCCACAAAGCTTTTTATGGTATAAACAAAGCCATGCAAGTGTGTGCAAGTGGTTATCGCTGTGTGCCTAGTGCCTCGACAATCGCAGCAACCGTTGGGTTTTTGTTCAACCGTCAACAACTTCTCAATATGGGTGAGACAATGGCACAGAACGCCGGTACGCCGTTTGCCTCTGTTGCTATTCCGCTGTCAAGTGTTCTATTTTTATCTGCACTCGTCATCACACTCCTATCGCAATCTCATCAAGTCACCATGCGGTTTATGAAATAAACGAAGCCATGTAAGTGTGTGCGACCGAAATTTGCTTCATTGTTGTAACGTTGAGTGCCTCAAAAACCGAAGAAACTCTAGGACTTTTATTCCATTCACCTCAACTTGTTGTGGTGGCTGGATGGTTACAATGAAGAGCCGTCATGGTGAAGGTCGCGGTTGGACTCTCGGTAGCGGATGGAAATCTTTTTTTTTGTGCGCCATTGAATTTACTACTACTAATCAACTGTACAACATCACGCACACATTGAATTTTTCTAATCTAATTGATGTGTTGCTTTTTTGCCCACGACCAATGTTGCTTTCTTTCTCCAAGTTGCGATCCATTACGAGAAATGAAACCAAATCATGCGAAATTGCATTACAATCTTGCTTTTTTATTTTGGGTGTACTGGCATCATACCCGCTAAGACTAACCACTCTTAGGCATATAAGCCTGTGCGTACTCTCTAGCTTACTAGTGTAGCTCTTGGTGCTGAAGAAGAATCCATGCTGGCCCGCCGTATCTTTATATGGACAATGCGACATTGGCCAGGAGTTTGCGCTTGCTCCATTTAACCGCCGAGCTATTCGATTCCATGTGGTATAATGCCGATATAGCGTAATCTTGCAAGACAACTTGTCGTCGATCATGACCCCCAAGTACCTCAGGAACCTCTTTGATGCTATTGTGCAATTGCCTACACTAGTCATCGCCTGTTGCTCCGTTTTTCGGTGGTCAACAACCCTAGGTGATGACCTCAGTCTTGTGATGGGCAAGCTCCAGTTTCCTAGAGCTCATCCATCTCTCCACAATGCCAATGGAGTGCGAGGCCGTTAGCACCACCTCATCGATGGATTCTCCATATATCTCACGTGTGATGTCATCTGCAAACCCAACGATCTCCCCCCCCCCCCCCTCCATTCGAAACTTGAGTCGTAATACCTCATCGTACATCGTGTTCCTTAGCACTGAGCCGAACCATGCGGACCCCTCCGGTGATCTAAATATACCTTTGACCCTCCTCTATGTTGTACACCAGTACCCGAAACAGGAAATAACTTTCCAGAATCTTGTGCAAGTACCCAAGAGCCTGGAGGCGTTGTAGCGAGTTAGCGATAGCCACCCAACTGGCGCTATTACACGCATTTCTCACGTCAAGGGTGACCACTGCACAGTATCATACTACTCGCCTCCTGCGATGGATTGCCACTTCAGCCGTATTGATGATGGACAGAATGTTATTCACCGTCGACTTCTGTTTGCGAAAGCCAAACTGATTTTTAGACAGACCGTCTGTGCCCTTCTTGTTCATTGTCAGTTCAGGATTTCCCTCTCGAGCACTTTACCCGCTGTATCCAGCAGACATATAGGTCTATATGCCGATGGATTACCATCCCTGTCTTTGGCAGCAGTACTAGGGGCCTGAATGTGTCCAGGTGTCCGGGAAGACGTCCTCGTCCAGACACCTTTTTATCACCACTTTGAACATTTTGGAAGCCAGAAAGACTGCCGTCTTGATAAACAGGTTGAGAATACCATCCAGAGCCACTTTGTTCCCCATCAGCGACTTTGCTATCGCAATGAGTTCATCGTCTCCAAATCTCGTTTTGCCGTTATCAATGCCCACGTGCTTACGGATGTTTGGCTGGGCTGTCCATCCCTCCATCGATATGACAACGTTATGGCCCGGGACACTGGAACGCTGGTCATGGGACAAAGCAACAGCGGTGGGGGCCAGGGACTCGGATCGTGTCTAGGCAAGAGTTCTTCCAACGATCACCTGCAGCAGCTCTGGTGAATGCTCGGTAGGTTTTGGTAATTTCTACACGATAGGCGTCAACTCAACTCACGGGTCCATATTAGCCTTCTGACAGAGGCCCTTAAAGCAAACTCCTTTGCTGGCCTTTATATCCCTCTTTAGCACGGCTTTCGTGGCGACTAATGTTCTTCGACTCTCTCAGATTCGAACCGTGCCCTCTGCATCTTCCGTTGCGGAGGCATGTTCTTCGGAGGTCCACCAGTACACCGGTGACCTCCATTCCCATTCGCGTAAGATTCGTTCCTCTCATGCGCTTCATTAAATGTCTCTACATCAGAGTAGGCCGTCTTCTATCTGCGGGCGAATGGAATGGATGCTCCTCCTTCCACATGCTGCTTTGTACTGTGGACGATACAATAACGAACCACCAAGTGGTTGCTATGGGTGTAGCCATCATCCACCCTCCAATTATTAAGCAGCCCAGGAATGCTGAATGTTATGACCATTATACATTCCACTCCATTTCTATGGTAGTTACTCTTGATACCTACGTTGACTAGGTCAACGTTGATGCTAGCCAAGGCCTCCAGAAGAATCTACCTCCTGAGGTTGTTAAGTTGGCTGCCCGACTCGAGCGCCCAAGCGTTGAAGTACCACGCTATTACCAACGGGTTTAGGTTATTCGATCGAGCATGCTGTAAAACTGTCGACCATCTGGGGTCGCGTAGCAGCTGCAGAAGAACACTTCATTCTCTTTTACAACTGCGAAACCAACATTTCAGGTAGACACAACCTTCTAGACCGAGTACTTGCTGTCGTCCATAATGCCGCCATACTGGCCCTATCCGCAAACCAATTACCATTCCCGGCTGGGATGCAGTATGGGTCAGATGTTATGGGAATATCCGATGCCGACTCGTGAACTGTCTGACACAGCAGTTTCTGGGCGCCCTCAAAATGGTTCAGGTTGAGTTGGATTACCTGCTCTACGCTTGACCTTTTGGTTTATTCTTAGTGGCCGGGCACTTGCCTCCCCCGCACCTTATGGCTTGTGCTGCCACACCTTCTGCACATGTTACTGCGGTCCGGGCCCTCACAGTCTCAAGACATGTGCCCGCTCTCCAGACATCTGAAACATGCCTTCGGTAGCTGGTACATGCTGAGTGGACAATATAGTCCATTCCACCTTCACTTTTACCACTTTTAGTATCCGCATTGGCTGCTGTCATCCTCATTGTACCCACCTGGGTCCCGAGTGGACCATTCCGAATAGCTGCGGCGGTGACCTTGCACTTTTCGTACAGTGCGATGGAGATCTCGCCCGCCTCGGTGATCTCATCTAGGTTTCTACACTAAATTTTCACCTATAATACGAGGTCACGCACCTCCGCATCCTCATCTGAGGCCTGTTTCGCCAGGTCTCTAAACGCAGAGCCCTTGAGCGCTGCGGTCTTTTTTACCTCCAAGATCAATTTGTCAGTGTGGATGTGGCGCATACTCCGCACGTTGATACCTAATCCCGCCAATTTGGCGTTCCCGCCCATCGCTTTCGACGCCTCGTTCTAAACAATGGGAGACTTACCGTGGTTCCGATTACTGGCCACTTGTCACTTTTCTGTTTCCTTCCTTGATTTACCTCCATTTTTCTTACGGACCTTAGTCCAGTGACTCTCCCTTCCACGGCTTGAGTCATCACTCGTCCCCCTTTTGGCACTCGCGTTTGCAACAATTTTTGTTATTGGGGCCCTACTGGTCAGGCCCGCTAGGCGCTTGAGACAACTCTCGAGCTGGGCTTCGTGCTTTGGCTCCTTGGGCACTTCGACCCTGCCGCCACGTACGCACAGGTTCTTGGTTCAATGGGGGAGCTTCCCCCGGCGTTTGTTGCCACTTCACTCGGGAACTGCCTGGCCCAGATGGAGTTTCACACGGAGACGGAGGCATCCATCTGTGTGTGCTTCGTGGCCGTTTCTCTTGCCCTTTCCGTCGCTGCTAGCCGTGCCAACTCTTTAGCACTTTGTTCGGCTAGCAGCTTTGCTTCCAGCTCTTCCTTCTCCCTGCAGGCAGCCTGAACTGTCGTACGTAACTTGAGAAGGCTATACCCAAGGTCCGTGCTGATGTTGTTGCGCGTTGACGTAAAGTCAATAATAACATTTATTGACTTCTACCACTTAAGGGAACGTTTCTCGAATCGAATCGATGAGTCCAGGCCCATCCATGGCCTCTCCTAGCTTAGCGGCATCTGCTTCAGATATCAGTGGCACTTCCGCAAATATCGTACATACCACCGGACCCCACTTTCTTTCGTAGTGGAGACCTCGCAAGACCACTTTTAGCGAACGGATTTGCTGATTGTTCCATGCTGTTGGGCCGCTTTCCAAACTCACGGAAGTAGTCGCTATAGTGACCTCATGGTTATCTTTGCAAGCTAAAAGGCGAGAAGGGGGACATAAGAGGGTTGACACGGCCCTTCACGAGGATTTGTGTGAAGAGCCAGATCAGTATAAGTCAGGTAAAGGGACATCTGAGCCTACTTCCTCCCGACTGGCAAGGCCGGACGTACTGGAGGCCTACCAATGTTTTGACGGGACGAAAACAGCCTGTGCCGCTGGAACCTCGCTATTTCCTAAACGGTGTCACCTGGAAGTACTCAGGGCGACATGATGCATTAAATATTTGAATTACCAGATCTTGAAAGAATCTTCACCGCAGATAATATGCAACAACTACAAACTCCAGGATAAACCAACGACTCACTTTCTGTTTTGCCGTATTTTTGTTTTGCATTTCATACATACACCTTAAATGTCTCCCAATGTCTTGTATATTGTTCCGCGTACAAGTTGACTTGAAGTTTCTTGCAAATTCCAGCATTAATTTAAGCCTTCAATTTGTTTCTTCTTCAAACCTATATCACCTCTGCCAAATTTGATGCGTTCCATTCCCGCCTGAACAGGTCTTCTTCCGTGCCGGTGTCCTGGGTACGATGGAGGACTTCCGTGACCAGCGTCTGTCCAAGATCATGTCCTGGTTGCAGTCCTGGTGCCGTGGCTACCTGACCCGTAAAGAGTTCACCAAGATGCAGGAGCAACGTAAGGCCCTGAAATTGTCCAGCGCAATCTGCGTAAGTACCTGAAGCTCCGTACCTGGGCCTGGTGGAAACTGTGGCAGAAGGTCAAGCCGCTGCTTAACGTTTCCCGCGTTGAAGATCAAATTGCTGTAAGTATGACATACTCAGATCACCTGAACAGTCCAATATCTAACTCCAATTCATAATCCAACCCCCAGAAACTCGAGGAAAAGGCCCAAAAGGCTACGGAAGCCTTCGAACGGGAAGAGAAAATGCGCAAAGAACTCGAATCCATGAACAGTAAGCTGTTGGCCGAAAAGACAGCCCTGTTGGATTCATTGTCCGGTGAAAAGGGAGCCCTCCAAGAATATCAGGAGAAGGCCGCCAAGCTGACTGCCCAGAAGAATGATCTCGAGAACCAGTTACGTGACACTCAGGAGCGATTAGCTCAGGAAGAAGACGCCCGTAACCAACTGTTCCAAACCAAGAAGAAGTTGGAACAAGAAATTTCCGGACAGAAGAAGGATGCTGAGGATCTTGAACTGCAGATCCAGAAGATTGAGCAGGATAAGGCTTCCAAGGATCACCAGATCCGCAACTTGAACGATGAAATCGCTCATCAGGATGAACTGATCAACAAATTGAACAAGGAAAAGAAAATGCAGGGTGAGGTCAACCAAAAGACTGCCGAAGAACTGCAGGCCGCTGAAGATAAGGTTAACCATCTGAACAAGGTTAAGGCCAAGCTCGAGCAAACTCTTGACGAACTGGAGGACTCTCTGGAACGTGAGAAGAAACTGCGTGGTGATGTTGACAAGGCCAAGCGTAAGGTCGAGGGTGATCTGAAACTGACTCAAGAAGCCGTTTCTGATCTGGAACGTTGCAAAAAAGAATTGGAGCAGACTATCATGCGGAAGGATAAGGAAATCTCTGCTTTGTCCTCCAAGCTTGAAGATGAACAGAACCTGGTCGGTAAACTGCAGAAGCAAATCAAAGAACTGCAGGGTCGCATTGAGGAACTGGAGGAGGAAGTCGAAGCTGAACGTCAGGCTCGTGCCAAGGCTGAGAAGCAGCGTGCCGATTTGGCTCGTGAACTCGAGGAACTGGGTGAACGTCTGGAAGAAGCCGGTGGTGCTACCTCTGCTCAGATTGAGCTGAACAAGAAGCGTGAAGCTGAACTCGCTAAACTACGTAGAGATTTGGAGGAAGCCAACATACAACATGAAGGCACGTTGGCCAACTTACGTAAAAAGCACAATGATGCGGTGGCTGAAATGGCGGAACAGGTTGATCAGCTGAACAAACTCAAAACGAAGTAAGTATGGTCCAATTTTAGTTGAGAGGCCTTCCTAAAACGATTTTTAATTTCCGGTAACTAGGGCTGAACACGATCGAGCAAACATGTACAATGAATTGAACAACACTCGCTCCGCTTGTGATCAATTGTCCCGCGATAAGGTAACGTATGCTTTTGTCCACATCACTCCATCCTTTAAATGTAATCTAAACCTTATTCTGTCACACAACAGGCCGCTCAAGAGAAGATTGCCAAGCAGCTGCAGCACACGCTTAACGAAGTGCAAGGCAAGCTGGATGAAACCAACCGCACACTGAACGACTTTGATGCCGCCAAGAAGAAGCTGTCCATTGAGAACTCTGACCTGCTGCGTCAGCTGGAGGATGCCGAGTCCCAAGTCTCACAGCTCAGCAAAATTAAGATCTCACTCTCTCAGCAGCTCGAGGATACCAAACGTCTCGCCGACGAGGAAGCTCGCGAGAGAGCCACCCTCCTCGGTAAGTTCCGCAATCTGGAACATGATCTCGACAACCTGCGTGAGCAAGTGGAGGAAGAAGCCGAAGGTAAGGGAGACATTCAGCGCCAACTCAGCAAGGCAAACGCTGAAGCTCAACTGTGGCGCAGCAAGTACGAGTCTGAGGGTGTTGCCCGCGCTGAAGAACTCGAAGAAGCCAAGAGAAAGCTTCAAGCACGTCTTGCCGAAGCTGAAGAAACCATCGAATCACTCAACCAGAAATGTATAGCTCTGGAGAAGACGAAGCAGCGGTTGGCTACTGAAGTGGAAGATCTGCAGCTTGAGGTTGATCGTGCTACCTCGATTGCCAATGCTGCTGAGAAGAAACAGAAGGCCTTCGACAAGATCATTGGAGAATGGAAGCTCAAGGTCGACGATCTGGCTGCTGAACTGGATGCCTCACAGAAGGAATGCCGTAACTACTCCACCGAATTATTCCGACTCAAAGGTGCCTACGAAGAAGGTCAGGAACAGCTTGAAGCCGTTCGTCGTGAGAACAAGAATTTGGCGGATGAAGTCAAGGATCTGTTGGATCAGATTGGTGAAGGTGGTCGCAACATTCACGAAATTGAAAAGTCTCGTAAGCGCTTGGAAGCTGAAAAGGACGAACTACAAGCCGCACTTGAGGAAGCTGAAGCTGCACTGGAGCAGGAAGAAAACAAGGTTCTACGTGCTCAACTGGAGTTGTCTCAGGTCCGGCAAGAAATTGACCGTCGTATTCAGGAGAAGGAAGAAGAATTCGAAAACACTCGCAAGAACCATCAGCGTGCGCTCGACTCAATGCAAGCGTCTCTGGAAGCCGAAGCCAAGGGTAAGGCTGAGGCCCTGCGCATGAAGAAGAAGTTGGAAGCGGACATCAATGAGCTTGAAATTGCTTTGGATCACGCTAACAAGGTAATTTGGGGTTTTGGTGGTTTCGAAATGAAATATTAATTTGAATGTTTTATTTTTACTTCCATAGGCTAACGCTGAAGCACAAAAGAACATCAAGCGCTACCAGCAACAGCTGAAGGATTGTCAAACTGCGTTGGAAGAAGAACAACGTGCACGTGACGATGCCCGTGAACAGCTCGGAATCTCGGAACGCCGTGCCAACGCTCTGCAGAACGAACTGGAGGAATCGCGTACTCTGCTGGAACAAGCTGACCGTGGCCGTCGCCAGGCTGAACAGGAGCTGAGCGACGCTCATGAACAGCTTAATGAAGTTTCCTCACAGAATGCTTCCATTGCCGCAGCAAAGAGGAAGCTCGAGTCTGAGCTACAAACCCTGCACTCCGATCTGGACGAATTGCTGAATGAAGCGAAAAATTCAGAAGAAAAGGCCAAGAAAGCTATGGTTGATGCAGCTCGTCTGGCTGATGAACTCCGTGCTGAACAGGATCATGCACAAACCCAAGAAAAGCTACGCAAGGCTCTGGAGCAGCAAATTAAGGAGCTCCAAGTTCGCATTGATGAAGCCGAGACCAACGCGCTGAAGGGAGGCAAGAAGGCCATCCAGAAGCTGGAACAGCGAGTCCGCGAATTGGAATCCGAACTGGATAACGAACAAAGAAGACACGCTGATGCTCAGAAAAATCTGCGAAAATCCGAACGTCGCATTAAGGAACTGACCTTCCAGTCTGAAGAGGACCGTAAGAATCACGAACGCATGCAGGACCTGGTCGACAAACTGCAGCAGAAAATCAAGACTTACAAGAGGCAGATTGAGGAAGCCGAAGAAATTGCCGCTCTTAATCTGGCCAAGTTCCGCAAGGCGCAGCAGGAACTGGAAGAAGCCGAGGAGCGTGCTGACCTAGCCGAGCAAGCCGCAACGAAATTCCGCACCAGGGAGGACGTTCCGGTTCGGCGCAGCGTGGGGCCAGCCCGGCATTGAGTACATTGTAAACAAACATTATTTTCCGCGGAAATTCGACTCTACACTCTCACCTGCATCTTCACCAGACGGAAGCAAATGCTGATCGGACTTTTGTGAGAAATTTGTTAGGAAGTTTCTTTTTTTTATATATTTCAACGTACCACTTTCATACTGACAGCAAAATGATACACAACAAACGAATGGAAGAATGACTATTTATTAGATTTAATGTCCCTACTGTTACGGTTATTTTTTTAAATAACAATTGCAAAAAATACATTGGATACGTGCAAAATTTTATGTGACTATTCATTCAGCTAAAAATTATCCGAAAGTAGTAATACTAGGAAAATAATTAGTAAGCATGATACATTAATTGTTATGTTATGTATTCTCCGTGCGAGGAGTAACGATTATGATGTAGAAGGAGATGTTCGCTCATCACCATGAGGCACCAAGAGTGAACAACAATGTTTTTGGCTAGAATGAAAGATGTGAAGAGAAAGTGTTGAAAGGTCCGTCAGAGTGCGGCAGGTAGGAAAATTAACAGACGTTTTTGACAATTGAGCGAAAGGGCATGTATTTAATGGTACTCGAACCATGGACGTCCATGCGTCAATTTTTGCCTGTTGAAGTGGCGGACTTGTTCCGTCGCTACAACCTACCCCGCAGTGGGATGTTAGGCAAAGATTGACGTCCATGGTTCGAGTACCATTGGATACATGCCCTTTCGCTCAATTTTCAAAAACATCTGTTAATTTTCCTACCTGCCGCACTCTGACGGACCTTTCAACACTTTCTCTTCACATCTTTCATTCTAGCTAAAACATTGTTGTTCACTCTTGGTGCCTCATGGTGATGAGCGAACATCTCCTTCTACAACATAGTAAGCATGAGTTAAAACTTCACACAGCCATTCAAGTAGTCTTGAGCTAAGGTTTTTTTTAAACAATTATACCTGACACTCAAGGTGCCTTTTTGTGAGTTAGTGCTGTTAATTCATGACCTCAAGCTTAAGACCAGAGTACTTATCGATGATTCCTTTTCTGCTTCCATCCACTTGATGCTGCTTTATAATGTTTCTCTTCTTCCGCTGCATTGATGTGTCTCTGATGTCTGACAGATTTCTTCTTCTCGGTGACACATATTTGGTATTTGTACAAGAAGTGTGATGCAAACCGTAATGTAGAGCCAATGGAGTTTTCAGTAGTAGCAGTATCTCGGAATTGTATTGTTTTTACTTTTAAAATTGAAATAAGATAAGCTGACTACGCGACTCAACAGTGCGGAGCTCAACGGTTGATATCTTGATATCAGTGTTACGAACATAATATCATGCTGAAGAATGCACATAAGGATCTAAGTCAGTGAGATCCTGAATTACGGCATACTGGTCATACCATCGAATAAGGAAACGACATGGATTACCGGATTGACCTTGACGCACAGGGCTGGTTGATGGGCTATTCTGCTTCCTCAGTATGGAAGAGTGGCACCTTCCAGAAATGGCAAGTGGGTTAATGGTGCGGCAGTTCTCGACCCGGTAAATTCTTGGCAGGTCTTCGGATACGTTCGAAGCTTGGCACCTTAAGTGGTGGGTAGTAGGCTCAGATTTACGCCGATCCGGCTCTGAACGCGGTCCCCATGGTTTAAAGACAACCATGGGATTACGATAGGCGACTATCTACAACGTGCGGAGATAGCGGATTTGAGGGGACCCAACAAAATGGAGAACAACGGAGACGCAGGTGCGATAGTGTTTGCAAGATGCGGAAAGCTACAGAGGTCACCAGTGCCGAATTCGGAGGCCACTGCTGGTACCAGTAGTAGCAAGTCAAAAGGTTCCTGAGCCAGGTATTCACCCCGCAACGCAGCAGAAGCACAACTCGAGGGGACAGTGTTGTGAAGAAAGACACGATGGAGGTAGTCAGAAACTGGATCGACGATCTCGATGATTATACAAAAGACAGGCACAACGTCCACAAAGAAATCAAGAAGATGGTGACGCGTGTCAAATCGACCGTGATTGCAGCCGAACGCGAGCAGGACGCACTGGGGATGAGAGCAAAGGCTGCCGAAAAGGTTCTTGAGGACAGCCAAAAGACAACAGCTGAAGCACTGGAGACTCCGAAGAAAACCAAGATTTCACGCTTGGAGAAAATGAAAAGGGAGGAGGAACTGAAATAGCTCAAAAACGACGAAAAAAAGGTGATGCCAGTGATTGGCGCACTGTTGGCAACCAAAAATATAAAAAGAAGAAGAATAAACCGCAAGTGAAAACGTCAAAAGAGAAGAAAAAGCAGCTGCCTAGGCCTCGTCGGGAGTGAAGTAAAAGCGATCCTCTAATTGTTGAGGTAACGAACGTACGCTGAACTCCTCCAAACATTGAGAGCTGATCCGGAGTTGAAGGAGCTAGGGGAGAAGGTGGTGAAAACCAGGCGCACCCAGAAAGGTGAGATACTCTTTGAGATGAAGAAGGATCCTGCCATCAAGAGCACAGCATTCAAGACACTTGTCGAAAAGTCTCTTTTTGAGCAGGCGATAATAAGAGCTCTCTCACAGGAGACTGTGATCGAGTGCAAGGATCTTGACAGTATCACAACAGAAGACGAGCTAAGGAGGGTGCTGAATGAACACTGCAATCTTGGAGATGCACCGATGACAATCCGGAGGAAGGCGTACGGTGGTACACAGACGGCGGCGATACGTCTGTTCACAGCTGCAGCCAGCAAGCTGTTGGAGACGGGTCTAGTAAAAATTGGGTGGTTGGTGTGCTCACTGAGAGGATTTAGAGAGATGCTTT
Organism: Aedes japonicus; assembly: GCA_034211315.2. Classification (NCBI taxonomy): domain Eukaryota; kingdom Metazoa; phylum Arthropoda; class Insecta; order Diptera; family Culicidae; genus Aedes; species Aedes japonicus. The sequence continues at coordinate 3,057 of JASCZW010004581.1, read as the reverse complement.
AAAGGGTGTCCACGATGAAATTGCCACACACAAATTGATTCGCAAAATTTGAGTATTCATCCGATTGCCATCAAATTTTCAAGGATTGAGAAATAACTATTAAACTTCATTTTACCATTCTACTCGTATTTTATTTACAGTCCATTCGCAAATGCCCGCACCTTGGCCTTAACCCCGGCCATAAGATTCTGCACAACCTGTGAATCAATCGTTTTTTGCATGTAAACCCATACTTTTTCAGTTCCTCAACTGTTTTCACTACCTTAGGTCGTTTAAGAAGGTGCTGATTCATAATCGCCCAGTACTTCTCGATGGGGCGGAGCTCCGGAGTGTTGGGAGGGTTGAACATTTTCGGCACGAAATTGACCTTATTGTCCGCATACCACTTCAGCACGTCCTTGGGTAGTGGCATGAGGCCAAATCCGGCCAGAAGATTGTTGGGACGTGGTGGGCCTTCAGGAGAGGAAGCAGCCGCTTCTGGAGGCACTCTTTTATGTACACCTGTCCGTTCATCGTGTCCTGGGTCACGAAAGTTACACTCCGCTTCCCGCACGTGCAGATGGCTTGCCAAACCAGGAATTTCTTCGCAAATTTGGACATCTTCTGAGTGCGGACATGCTCCGGAACGCTGAACTTATCCTTGGCCGTGAAAAACAGGTTGCCGGGGATCTGTTTGAAGTCGGCCTTCACATATGTTTCGTCGTCCATGATGCAGCATTCAACTTTCGTCAGCATGTTGAGGTACAACTTCCTGGCACGGGTTTTGGCAGACTTGTTCTGTTGAAGGAGATGTTCGCTCATCACCATGAGGCACCAAGAGTGAACAACAATGTTTTTGGCTAGAATTGAAAGATATGAAGAGAAAGTTTTTGATAGTTCCGCTAGTGTGCGGCAGGCTCGGAAACATAGCAGATGTTTTAGGAAAGTTGAGCGAAAAGGGCATGTGTACAGTGGTACTCGAACCAACGACATTTTTGCCTAACATCCCACTGCGGGGTAGGTTAAAGCACGGACTAAGTCCGCCACTTCAACAGACTTGTTCTGCTTCTCGTCGCGATTAGGGGCCTTTTGTACCTTGAACGTTCGAAGTCCAGCCTTAGTTTTGGCCTTCTGAACAAAACTTCGGCTTAGGTGCAGCTTCTTAGCCACATCCCGAACTGAGGCGTTCGGATTTCGGTTGAAGGCCCCAACTACGTGGTTGTGATTTTTGGTGTTGTACGGAATACTTTTTCCTTCACTTCTGGGCTTCCGATCGGTGGTCAACCGTTCCTCGAACCGCTTAATCACTCGCGACACCGTGGAATTCGCGATTCCCAACGTTTTAGCGATGGAACGATGCGAGAGATCCTTGTTCTCGTGATGAATGCGCAAGATTTTATCACGCACGAGCTGTTCTTTCGACTCCATTTCCGCGAGTTTTGATCACAGGACTTGCAGGATGTAAATAATGCACTATGAACTAAATCCACCCAAATTTTCATTAAATTCTACCCAACGGTTAAAATAGCAATTTCATCGTGGACACCCTTTAAGTGCATGGGGTTTGGCCACCAGGCGAGGAACTGCAAAGGTCCTGACAGAGCTGATATATACAGGAAATACAAAGAGAAGGGTCATTTTGCAAGAGACTGCACAAAGCAACCGAAATGCATGCTTTGCAAAAAGGAGGACGGAAACGCCCACATAACGGGGGACTTCAAATGTACAGTATACAAAGGTGACAGCAGGTCAGCAGTAATGGAGGTAACTCAAATTAACCTCAATCATTGCGACATAGCACAGCAACTGTTGAGGCAGTCAACAACAAAAACAAATTGTGACGTTGCAATCATTGCGGAGCCGTATCGTGTTCCTCCTAATAACGGAAACTGGGTTGCAGATAGAGCGGCGATGGCTGCGATACAAGCGATGGCCGAATTCTCCATCCAGGTTGTAGTGTCCAGTTCATGGCAAGGATTCGTGATCGTCAAAATCAACGAAATCTTTGTATACAGCTGCTATGCATCCCCTAGGTGGACAAAGGAGCAGTTCACCAGATGCTGCATACACTGACTGAGAAGCTCACTGGAAGACGACCAGTCCGGCATTGGAGGAGACTTTAATGCTTGGGCTATGGAGGGGCAGATGTTCCAACGCTAGGCAGTGTGGCCTGCTAGAAGTTCTGGCAAAGTGAGAACGTAGGGTCCACCAGCACTTTTCGCAAGGACGTTACGTTACCTTCTGAAGTCCGTCACTAATAATAAAGATTGTACGGAATAAAATTGCACCAATTTTAAATGGCTGTAATTTTTTACCCGTTGAGTATTTCTTATTGAAATTTTGGGTGGAATTAGTTCAAGGTGTATTGGTTTACTCTGTGTCAGTTTCACTAGCAGATGTGCAATTGTTGCGAAGATGGAGTCGGAAGAACAACAGCGGCGCAAAGAAATTTTGCGCACATACCTCGAAAAACCGGATCATTCTCATCGTGCCATCAGCAGGAAGCTGGGAATGGTACATTCTACGGTGTCTCGTGTTTTAAATCGGTACCGCGAAAGTTTGACCATCCATTGGATAGAAAAAAAGTGGCCAAAATGGATCTTCGCATAAAGTTAAGTATCACAAGCGGTTAGTTCAAGCTTTCAAGAGGAATCCGAACAGTTCAGTTCGAGATGTGGCGAAGAAACTGAATCTAACCAAAAATTTTGTGCAAGATGCGAAAAACTTGATGGACTACACACGTACAAAGTCCAAAAGCCGCCTAATCGGGTTGAACGGCAGGATACGGTAGGTAAAACATGTGCACGGAAGCTCTACACCCAGATGTTGACGAAACCCCATTTCCTCGTTATGGATGATGAGACGTATGTAAAAGCAGACTTCCAAATTGCGGACTGCCGAATCAGATTATAAATTGAGGCCATTAGCAGCTAATGTCAAAGTTTGCCAAAAAAAATATATGATTTGACAAGTAATTTGTTCGTGTGGAAAGCGGAACACCCCATTCGTGGCAACTGGAACGGTAAATTGACAGGTGTACCTAAAGGAATGCCTCAAAAAGCGTATACTTCCTCTTCT